>PVKE010053136.1:0-10129 GCA_004027555.1 Craseonycteris thonglongyai
GATGTGATGTGGACTTGTACATCTGGAAACTATCTAATTGTTACCAACCAATGTCACCCCATTAAATTTAACAATAATAAAAAAAAAGGAACAGAACACTAAAGTGCACTGACTGCTAAGTGCCAGCTCGTGAGCTGCTAAACGGCCTGAAGTGAACCAGCACCGTGACTTCTAACCCTTGGAGATGAGGTGGTTGTGTGAACTGAAAAGTGGTAGTAGCGTGTGTAAACTGAAACACAGTGAAGAAATGTTGGCATGCCCAGCATGATTTTTAGTCAAACACAGAATCAGCCCCAAAGCCAGCTGGTTGGACCAGATAGTTGGTCTGAGCTGTCCCATCTGGGAAAAGGATGGATGGATGGATAGATAGATAGATAGATAGATAGATAGATAGATAGATAGATAGATAGATAGATAGATAAAAAAAAAAAATACAGACTGTTCTTTCTGTCTCCCTGGGAAGATTTGAGGTTCTCAGGAACAAAAAAAAAAAATGGACTCTGCCTCCTGCTTTAAACAGAATTCTCAAACAGAAGAGCCATTTCTGGACTCTTCTCCAAAGTCAGTGTTTGTATTTCGTAATGGCCAGTGCTTTGAATAATCAATAGTGGTCTTCCAGGTGTGTGTGGTTCAGGAGTGCACGTGCATGAGAGAGAGAGAGAGAGAGGGAGAGAGAGAGAGAGAGAGACTAGCTTGTGCAAAGGCCTTCTATGCTATGGATTTTAATGCAAGTACAGCTCAAAGCCTGTTTTTATTCCCCCAGAAGTAATCATAGTGCACATTTTAACTTCTCTTAATATGCCTGTGTTCTGGAAGCTAAGCATCTCCAGTTGGGGCAAGCAGAGGCTGTTATTCCCAATTTTACTGATGAGCTATAGCCTTGGAGAATGGATGGAAGTCATGTAGGCCTTTGTTTCTTTCTTCTACCCTTCTTCGAGGAGATTTTTAGATAATGTGGCCACACCAGAAAGATTGCTGTTCCTGATCAAAACTTTCAGGATTCTTTGGACAGAGTGTTCAGCTGCCTGCCAGTCTTTTATAGAGAGGGAGATAATAAGGCAAATTTAACATTGTATTCACACTCTCTTCTCCCAAGGCTCAGCACCTGGTTCTTCCTGCTGTCTTTTCCCCCATTTTTCTTTGTGATTTGTGAAAGAAAAAAAAGAAAAGGAAGAACAATTAGAAACATCATTTTAAGGTGTGTGTGTCCTGGTGGAACCCTTTTAAGTGATATTCAGAAGCATTGGATTCCCATAATTCCTTGGGCCCTGGGCTAGTCTGGCCCAGATTTCTTGTTTCAATGACATCCATTCTTCAGCTTGGCTGTTGTGTTCTGGTCTCTTCTCCAATGACAATACCCAGGGGAATAAAACATTTCCCTTCTTTTCTCTTTTTGTCTTTATTTTAAGGGTAGTTCCACCAATCTTTTTGTTCAGCCACAGAAAGGAATTCTCACTCTCATCAATGGCACTGCTTGACTAAGACTAACCACAAGGGGATGTGTGGACAGATCTTAGAGCTGGTGGCCTGAAACTTTTTACCCGTTGTAGGTGAGCCCCTGTCTAAAAACACTCACTCTGCAGAAACCTCAACTTTTACATAGGTGATGATAACATTTAAAAGAATTCCTTACAAAAATAATTCTTCCAAGATTGATTTCTATAAGTAAATGCTTATAGATCACTCATGATAATTAAGTATTGGTGCAAAATTCATTGGAGAAGAAAAACTCATTTGGAGAGAAATTAGTCAACCTGTCAGAACAGTCAAAAACTCAAATCTTTCAGAAATGTAAATCAACCTATGCTGAAATATCATTTCATATAGAAAATGTAAACCACATGTTTATTTTAGTAAAGCTAGAGTCTGATGAGATTTGATTGAGTGATTAAATCAGAAGTTTATAAGTACAAGCAACAAACTAATATGACCATCTTATAATTATTTTCAAATGAAGATGTAAATGCAAATTAGCCCATTGTCAGGCAAAAAGAGGAAAGAATGCTTCTGTTTGTTTGAAAAAGCCAGACACACACACACACAAACATACAAACATTCCATAATTTTTTTCTCTTTTAAATTCCTTGATAATCTAATAGATAAAAATTGTATCTTGTTGTTCTAATTTTCATTTCTCTATCCATGAATTAAGGCATCATTTAATATGTTAATGGTCATTCAAATTTTCTCCTCTGTAAATAGCCCCAAATTATTATTATTGTTGTTGTTGTTGTCTTCTGTTTCATTTGTTTATAAAAAGTAATTTCTATATTATAGATCTATGCTATCTAATATGTAGCTACTAGCAATATGTGACTATTGAACACCTGATTTATGCTTAGTTGAACTGACATGTGCTAAAGTGTAAAATAGACTTTCAAAAATGAGTACAAACTAAAGAGTGTAAAATATTGTATTAATAATTTTCTATTGGTTATATGCTGAAATGGTATTTAGGATATAATGGGTTAAATAAATATATATTATTAAAATTAATTGAACTTTCTTTTATAAATAGCTGGTAGGACATTTTTTAAAGCTACTTTTTAATGGCGTCACTAGAAAATTTTTAAATGCACAGATGGTGAGCAAAGTGGTGATATAGAAAACCCTAGACCTTCCCTTACCCACAGAGACACTGGTTCAATAGCAACCCATGAATCAATTCTTTCTGAGAAATCCAGAAAAGAGTTAAGAGGCACCTGCACCCCAATGAATTGGATAGAAGGCATGGGTGTTAAGCCTTATTATGTGCCTGATACTGTTCTAGGCACATTAATTGGTGAGAATATTTGCATCTATATCCAGCAGAGATATTGTAATTTTCTTATAGTGTGTTTGTCTGGCTTTGGTATCAGAGTAATGCGGGCCTCATAATGTAAGTTTGGAAGTATTCCTCTTCTGCAATTTTTTTTTTTTAATGAGACTTTGAGGAGGATTAACATTAATTGCAATCAGTCACCGGAGGCTAAACTCAGGGCTGCTCCAAACATAATCTAGGTTTTGTTATGGTAACAGATCAACCACTCATAGATCAAACATTATGTGGTGATGCTAATGTACATTCAAGTCCAGAGGAAATGAGGCCAGGTAGCCTTAAAAAGTGAGGGGGAAAAAAACCCCACCTGCGCTCTCAGCCCTACTCCCAGATGTAAGGTGAGTAGGTTGCTTTACCTATTCCTGAACTGAGTGGAATTGGACAAAGACTTCAAAAGTTTCGATCTAGTCAATAAAAACATGTTTTTATGCTTGTATTTTAAAAATAGCTTCTATTGTTTGCTTTGGAACCCAGTAATCTCACAAGGCACAGAGAACTACAAATTGACCCATGCCAGAAGGGATGTATTCTGAAGAGCAGGAGAGCTGTCCTGGGACAACAGTACCAGGAGCACCATGCCACCAAGAGGCTATGATGACTCCAATTACTAAAATGTCTGGGAGTCCTTTTCATTATCTTTGCTGACAATTAGCTATAATGGCAAAGTGAAATAATTAGACAAAATCAATCTAGAGCATATTGCTCTTCTGTTACTATTATAAAAGAAAGTCAGTGGTTTAAACCAGGGGCGTCCAACCTTTTGTCTTCCTTGGGCTACACTGGAAGAATTGTCTTGGGCCACGCAGAAAATACACTAATAATAGCTGATGAGCTGAAAAAAATTGCAAAATAATCTCAAAATGTTCTAAGAAAGTTTACAAATTTGTGTTTGGCCACACTGAAAGCCATTCTGGGGCCACATCTGGCCCGCAGACCAGGGGTTGGACAAGCTTAGTCTAAAGGCAAGTTCAGGGCCCTTCATAGAATCCAAAGTGGTATGGAGCAAAGATTATGGTGAGAAGCTAGGGAAAACACAATCACTAAATTTATTAGCAGAATTAATGTTCATGCGGCACTCAAGCTATTGCTTTACAAATTATCTAAAATAATTGATAGAAAATATGCTACAATAATGGATGGTATTTTAGTAACTTTTTTCCCAGTAGGCATTGCAAAGAACACACATATTTAATACATTTTTGTTTGTTTGTTTCTGCTCCTTGAAAGGCATTTTGCCAGTAACTTCTCTATATTTAACATCATCGCTTGTTGACTTTGTTAATGGAACTGTAATTTGCCTCTTAGTCACTGTCATTGACTTTTAGGACACTAAGTCTTGAGAGGATTTCAATCAGTGGTTCTCAATGGAGAAATTGTTGCATCTTCGTCAGAAAATGCATTCTTGTGGTGGAGGACTGAACCCCACATGTGTGGCATCTATCATCCCTGGTCTCTGGGTATTAAATGCCAGTAGCACCCTTCAATCATTTTGATGACTCCACACACTCCCACACATCCCCAAATATCCCCTAAAGACATAGTTAGGCCATAGGATGAGGTCCAGTGTACATCTTAAACTTACAGACATCTAAAATAAGGTGCTCATGGGGAAGCTGGGATGGCTCAGCAGGTTAAGCGCTGGCTTTGCAGCCCCAGAGCCCAAGGATCAAATCCTGGGCCCAGCCCATGAGGACCCATATGCTGAACTTGGGTGTGTCCCCAGTTCAGTTCTTGCTGGGGTCTATGTGGGAGGCTCCCGACCCAGTTCCTGTCCTGTGCAGCCCTGTGCCAACCTATGGAGTGAACTATATGGAAAACTAATGCTGTCAACTATGGAGACTGCTCTGGGCCCTCCCCCTTCTCTGTGTGTGTGTGTGTGTGTGTGTGTGTGTGTCTCTCTCTCTCTGTCAAAGTAAATACATACATACATACATACATACATACATACATACATACATACATAATAAAATAAGGTGCTCAGGAGTCCGCATCACATCATATAGTAATTGGTGGTAGAAGCAGTACTGGAACCCAGGACTAGAATACTGAATCTGGGGAATGTGACAATGCAACAGATTTTCTCTGTCATTTAATGGAAAGTTAATGATGTCCTCCCTTGTGTATAATAGCTATTTAATTAATATTTGATGATTAACTGAGAACCCAATTGAAAGCCAGCATTATTCACTAACATGTGGTTATCTATGGCAAATGGCATCCTTAATAAATAAAGAAGGAAAAGTACTTTGCTTTTGCCCTCTAGCCAAATATTAACTGGAGAGGCCTTGAATTGCCTACAGGGTCAAAGGGGAAGGATGTTTGGGATAAGGGCAAAGTCAGAGTGTTTCCATAAACGAGGCAGCTGGGGGCCCCAAGAAGCACTTCAACCAATGCCATGCTTATGGATTCTAAGAACCCCAAAATATATTCAGTAATATTTTCCCTACTTCCTTTCGCCAAATAAAGCTTTATCTGGTAGAATTTCACATACATTCTATTTATTAAACATTCTATTTATCACTTAGTCACTCACAAAAATGGGCACACAAGAATACCCACAGTGTGATGGGCACTTTGTTCAGTGTTGGAATACAGCTGACAAATACAGATGGCTCACAGAAATGCATAAAACAGATAAGTGGCTTTGAAAGCCAGGTTCAAATTTCAACTCAACCACTTTATGACTCTTCAACTTAATCGTATGCTGTCTCTGAACCTCAGTTTTGCATTTCTACAAGTAGAGGAAGCACCTACATTCTGAGATTATTATAATAATTAAATATAAATTATATAAAAATTCCAAGCCCTGTGCCTGGCAGTTAAATTTCCTTTTGCTTCTGAAAGTCCCATGTTCTAATGATAACTCTGCTACTACCCTCAGCTAAGACACTAAGTGAATTACAAAACCACCCAGTTTCCTCATCTGTAAAGTGAAGACAACATGTGCTGGTCAACAGGTAGGAGGGGTCCTCACAGGGGTATTAAGAGGTTTGAATAATTTCACACAAAAAAGCAGGATTCATATGGACCTTAACCAATGTTTTATCACTGAAATTTTAATGTAAGTGCACATACACATTAATATGCTGAGCTTGTTTTAGATCATAGCATTGGGTACAGAATTGGAATAACACAAACTCAGTTCTGATAATAGCATATGCCCTGCATTATTATAATTTTTTTTTTTTTTTTGACACAGAAAGAGAGATACAGAGACAGAGAGAAGGGGGAGGGCCCAGAACAGTCTCCATAGTTGTACATCATTGGTTTTTTCCACATGATTTCATTCCACAGGTGACGGGGCTGCACAGGGCAGGAACCAGGCCGGGGTCTCACCCCAGTGAGAACTGAACTGGGGCACTCCCCAGTTCAGCATATGGGTCCACTTGGGATAGGGCCGGGATTCGATCCTCGTCCCCGGGGCTGCAAAATGAGCTCTTAACCCACTGAGCCATCCCGCATTATTTCTTCCTCCCTGCATTATTTTTAAAAAACTACTCTTGACATGTTTTATGCCAAAATAATTATAGTCTCATTCACTCACACATAGAAAGATTCCTTTCTTGTTCTTTTAAAATGAGCCCAGAATACACATACATACATTATATGTCTATCTAGTATTAAGATCCTATGATGTCACAGTTATCAGTATAATTGTCCTGAGATGAGTGCCCATATTACTGGGAACTATGTAAATTCAGCACAATACAAAGACCAAACATTTTAGAGTTTGACTTGAATTCAAGTCCCAACCTCTCCATTGACTAGTAGTAGAACCTTAGAAAGGTTGTTCAAAATCTCTTTTCTGAAATCTCACAAGGTTAGTGTAAACATTAAATTACATATTGTGTGCAACTCATAACTGGGTAAAATGCTCAATAAAGATTTGTTTCCATTTCCAATAGCAGGTTTGAGTTTTAAGAAAGACCTTTTCCTCTTTCTTAGTCTAACTAATTCCTGCTCACCTTCCAAGACTTATTTTGGAATACCTTCTCTGGGCCACTTGTGCCCATTATCAACCCACTTGCTGTCTTCCGGAGCGGGTAGGCATCTCTTCTTATACTCCCCTGACACTCTGCATTCCTCCGTCTCAAAGCACCAACCATCCAAATTAGTTGCGTGTTTTACCTGTTTGCCTCAGTCCTAGTCTGGAAAAGCTTGGAAAGCTCCAGAAACTGGCTGTCATCCTTATACTCTAGTCCCTCACATGTCATCGGTGTTAAACACACACTTGGTATGTGAAAGTTGAATGGAATAAGCACACACGAAGTTCTATAAAACCATATCTCCTAAGTGTTAAAATAATTTTCTTTCCCCACCTTCTAACCAGCTGTGAGAGCTGCAGTCTTACCGCTGAAGCACTGAACTTTGAAGTCAGTTGATAATAGTGCCAAAAAGCAAATCAAAAGAATCTCTAAGGGGTTGTTTTCCTCTTGAATTTAAAAGCCCAGTGTCCAACCTCTGAGATCTTGTCATAAAAAATGATAGTCCCTTTAGGACAAGCAAGAGCTCATTTCTAGTTAGTTTGCCCCTTTCTATAACACTCTATGAGGCCATTCCTGCCCCCAAATAAATACAGGAGATAAACATAATGGTAGATTATATTTAAATCATTATTCAGTTAAGATTCTCAAGGAAGTGGCTTCATTCTATCTATGTTTCTATCTAAGGATAATTCTGTCTAAACCTGTCATCCTATTGGCTACTTATCTGTAACTTTACTCATCTTTTTGGTTACTTAACCCCTGCTGGGTTTTTTTTCTGGTCAAAGCAGCTGTGTAGGCCTCTGAGGATGGTCTGCTGTCTTTGTGGAAAGGGCAATGAGGGAAAAGGAAAGAGAAGGTATTTATTACTAACTTTTTCTGCCAGCCTTTATGTATTCTGCATGCATTATTTCATTTAATCCTTTCAAAAGCCCCGTGAGGTAGTTAAGCAGTTCATTATCTTAGTCTTACAGATGTAAACCCAAGAACTCAGAGATACTTGGTAACTTGCCCAAGGTCACAAAGACTGATTCTTTTGTTCATTCACGGGCTTTGGGGTCACACAAAGGGACTGAGTCCCAGGCACAGAATATTCTGAGTGAATACACCATCTACCTGCAAGTTAGTTACTTAATCTTTTTAAGGCTCAATTTTCTTATCTGTCAATGAAGATTATAAAAATGCCCAACTGACAAGACTGTTTGGAAGGTAAAATGGCATAATGCTTATGCTCAACACAGTACAAGTCTGTCAGTCCAACATATTGCAGTATGTTTCTACCAATGAAGCAGTCCCGATTGAGTGGAAGGACCAGTGTCATAATCAGCCCTGTAAGAAACAGTGAGCACT
The DNA here is from genome assembly GCA_004027555.1 of Craseonycteris thonglongyai. Classification (NCBI taxonomy): domain Eukaryota; kingdom Metazoa; phylum Chordata; class Mammalia; order Chiroptera; family Craseonycteridae; genus Craseonycteris; species Craseonycteris thonglongyai. Next base: position 8,152 of record PVKE010053136.1, read on the forward strand.
GTTTAATAAGGATATAAGGTAAGTTCTGTTAGAATACTAATGTGGAAGTGATGGATTCTGCCTAAGGGAGTAGGGGAGGCTCCCTAGAGGTAGTGAGATTTGAGCTGAGCCTTATATTTAGTTACTGTCATATTTCTCTGGCTTGGGAGAGAGGAAGTGTGAGAGGTTGTATCCCAGGTCTGGGAATTATATAAACAAGACTTGGTATAAGACAATACGTAGCCAGATAAGGATCAATTGTGGGGTGCATGGAGGGAGATGACCAGAAATGCAGCTAGAGTTCTAGGTTATAGTCAGAGTATGATGAATCTGGCATGCTCTCCTATAGGGCAGGGGTGTCCAACCTTTTGGCATCTCTGGGCCACATTGGAAGAAGAGTTGTCTTGGGCCACACACAAAATACACTAACTCTAATGATAGTTGATTATCTAAAAAAAAAACCAAAAACCAAAAAACAACAACTGTGGTGTTTAAGAAAGTTTACGAACTTGTGTTGGGCCACCTCCAAAGCCATCCTGGCCTGCATGTGGCCTGTGGTTACAGGTTGGATACGTTTGCTATAGGGTTTGAGCTTCATTCTCTAGGCAGTACAGAGTCATGAAAACTTTCTCTAATGAGGGGGAGCCACATGTTCTCATTTGCAAATTGGAAAGAGAATTGGGGAGGCCATCTGGACCATGGATTAGAAGGGAGAAAGCCAGAGGCAGGAATACCATCATGACAGTCCAGAGCATAAGGGAGAAACAAGAGTGTGGGAGAGAATGGAGAGTAGGGCCCTGGCCCAACAGGATGGATTGTGGGTGTCAGTGATGCAGGCCTGTTACTCATGTCTCTAGGGGAATGCTGTTTAGTGTTCCATCTTCTTTTTCAGAATCAAAATATTGTAAATTTTAGGAAATACTTAAGAACTTGAGAAGTGAAGGGACTCCAAATATAAGAAACAAACAGAAAAATAAAAGTAGTTTTTGTGAAGTTTGCAACAACATGATATTACTTAAACTGGATGACCTTCGGCCTAAACTCTAAACATATCTTCACTTCAATAAGACTGGGATATTGGCATTATTCTGTAAATGAATTGTGAATAGCATATGCCCATTTTCCCATGGCTCTGCCTGCTAACATCCTTCAGGAAAAAGTATATTAGTCAACATCAAGTCATTAGAGAAGAGAATACTGACAAATGTTCCAGCACTATCCATAGTTGTACATCATTAGTTGTGACATAGTTTCATTCCACACAGGTGAATGTGGGGCCGTGCAGGGAGGGAACCAAACTGGGGGCCTCCACGTGAGGGCGAGAACATTCGCTGTCATCCTGGCTGTTACTAGTTGCACCACCACAGTTCAGCATATGTATTTGCGTGGACTGGGGCTGGGGCTGGGATTCAATTCCTAGACCTTGCGGTTGCAAGGCAAGTGCTCAACCTGCTGAGCTATCCTAGCAACCCCAAACTCACCATGATTCTTAATGTCCACGATCCTTCTGGATTTTAAAGGTAGAAGCCATCTATTTTCAGATTTTTATTGTAAACCTAGAGGTAGAAAGCCAAGAGCACAGCAACTTTAAAATGACTGAGAACTAAAAATTTCGTCCAAGACCTTAGTTAGGAGCTGAGAGTGAAAGATGTGGATACATGATAAATAAACAATCAAAGGGCAATTTAGGATATTTCAAAACATAGAAAAATGGTGGACTATTTGATGAATGGTGTTAGAATCTTAAGCTAGCCAGGTAGAAAAAGCAAAAATCCAGATTCTTATATACTCATTCATCCAAAATAGACTCCAAACAGAAAATAAAAATAACTAAATGTCATTTTAAAAAATAGAGTTGATGGTACAGCCACTATGGAAGGCTGTATGGAGATTCCTCAAAAAATTATGAATGGAATTACCATATGACCCAGCCATCCCTCTACTGGGCATCTACCCAAAAAACTTGAAAACCTTGATCTTTAAAGATGTTTGTACCCGC
>PVKE010053137.1:0-10136 GCA_004027555.1 Craseonycteris thonglongyai
CAGTTCCCATTCAGGCAAACGAGGGCAGTGGTTTTGTTTGTGTTCTTGGCTGTTCCTAAAGCTTGCCCTCTGAGTATTATCTGGAGAACCTAAGCTGTCTCTGGATTGGCACCCTTAAAGACAGATACCTTTGCTGGGGAGTGGGAACAGGGAGGGGCGGAAAGCCATCCAAATGTCCGTGCCTCGGCTCTGATCCCGACGAGTTTTCTGGGAAGAGATTGTAATGGAGCCAGCTTCCCATGGACAACACATGCAAAGCAATACCTTGTTCTGGTTAGTACTCACAATCCAGGACAGAGTGTGTGACAATCTGCATCGATCATGGACTACTAAATGCCTTTACATAGAAGGGCTCTGATTTGCACAATTTATTGAAAACCTACAGGCTAAGTTGGGGAGGCTCCAACCACGAAGGGTTAAAAATAAATCTTCAAATTCAGAGAGCTCATCTAGCTCAATCTGAAATGTTTCCCCTTGGTCTATACAAAAAAGGGGGAAAGGCAGAACAGCTGTTACCCACTCGGTTGCTACTCTTTGGAACCTTCTGGCCATGTGATCACCAAGTAGAACAGGCCCCCTTTCTCTTCCCAGTCACATGGCTGTGTGTGGATGGTTTTAATGTGGGGAGAAGAGAGATTAACACTTTCGACAGTATTTTGTTTTGCTTTGATTCGGGGGATTGTTTTGTTTTGGTGGTTGTTTTGGAAAAACAGTTTATACACTGATTTTTGTAGTTTTGGTATTTAAAGCAAAAAAAAAACACCAAACCTTTTGGTAACTGCACTGTGCCCCATAGACAGGGCAGTGCCAACTTATGAAGACGCTGCAGCTTGAAAGGGGCTTCGTGGGGGCTTCCCTTAGCTGTGTGCAAGCCCACTTTATTGCCTGCTTTGTGCTTTCTGCACCCCACAGCCTGACGGAACATTTGCACCTGAGTTGTACATTTTTGAGGTGTGCAGGGCAGCCTGGACACACCGCTTAGATTCTATGTGTATAGTTCCCCATAGTCTCTAACACGCCCTCTCTGGAAAGCAAATGTACATAATACATGTCATGTCCATTTGAAACCTGGTCACCTGGTGGGAACCCTAGGGATTCTTTCCTGGGTATGACTGATGACAATTTCCGTTTCATCAGTTTGTTTTGTTTTCCCTTTTCTTTAAATCTCGGACTTTAAACCCTGCATATGATTCAATAGGGTTTGAGACTTTCATGTGACGCCAACAGATAAAACTGCTAGCATTTTAGTTTTCCTGCCATGTTTAAAAAATCAAAAACAAAAAAACAAGCTTATCTGATTGCTGTATTATATTGAAAATGTTTTAAACAACTCAGCTAATGCTGTGTGAATGAGTTCAAAGTAGAGGAAAAGTTACTAGGAAGTGGAAATACCTAGCGCCTGCTCTGTTGACGATGTCCTGTACTCCCCATGACACTTAGCACATTAAGAATGACTGTGCTGGTCTTCATAATCGAAGGACAGTGCTGACTCAGTGAGGGTAAGCCATGCGCTTTGGATTTTTCTTCCATTGATGGAGCACTCCATAGTCTCAAATAGTCCCCCTTATGACCAGCCACACATCTGTGGAGAGATTCACTGGGAGAAAGGGTGTATTTGATAGCTTTGGAAATACAAGCTTTTCCTCTATTGGAAGCTAATTAGCCCACAAAGGTGTTGAGCCTATATCTTGGGCCTTAATTAGCATTGTACTCTAATCAAAGGACTTTTTCCAAACCATATTTATAGCTTTCTAACCTACACATAGTCTATCCATAGATGCATATCTTATTCCCAGCTAGCTAGAGATTTATTTGTTGTAAATGTTGTATAGGATTTTTTTTTCCTTCCTTATCCTAGTTTGGGTTTTGGGGTTGGGATCTTTTGTTTTGTTTTTGAGGGGGGTCGAGTTTTTGGGTTTTTTTTTTAATGAATTTATGCTCTCTTAGCAAGAATGAAAATAATCCTTGGTAGCCTGATCTCCCCGCTCCCTGCTGTAACTGTGGCCGGTGCTGTCACAGGGCATAGGATGGCAGCATTACCATTGCATTCCCATTGGACTCATGCACCTCCCGATGGTTTTGGTTGGTTTGTTTTGTTTTGCTTCTTTTCCAGAGTGTGGAAAGTCTACAGTGCAGAAAGGCTTTCACCTGCCACTTGATTTGAAATACTTTCCGCTGTGCAGGGCCGTATGCATCCTGCCAAGCTGCGTTTATTCTGTACTGTGTACAATAAAGAAGTTTGCTTTCAGTTTACCAAGTGCCTGAAACCCGCCTCTTTCTTGCCCTTGCTGATCTAATCTTGAAGCAAACAGAAGTTACCGTTCCTCTTCTCCCTCTCTCCCTGCCTCTCAGCTACTGAGCCTTATCAACAAGAGTAGTTTAGGGAACAAGTCCACAGCTGCTCTTTGGCCTCACTCCTTAAACTCTGGCTGAACATTTGATCCAAAGGAGTAGGAGGTAGAAGTTCTTTTTCCAGCTAGTGGTTCCCTTGAGCCCACCTACTTAACAACACCTGAGTAACTTTTTTTTAATGGATAGTTTACAGTTGGGCCCTAGGTGTGTAAAAAGATTACCGACCATGCTAGGATTTAAGAGTTCCAGAATGATTCTAGCTCGGCCTCTTACATGGATACTTGGAATACCAGTAAGAACCTAAGAAGGGGATGCCAGGATAGCTCAGTGGTTGAGTGCTTGCCTCGCAATCATGAAGCCCAAGATCTGATTCTTGGCTCCGTCCCAGGCAACCCCATATGCTGAATTGTGGCTCGCCTGGTAACCACAAGAATGGCTTGGCAGTGAAGGTTCTCGCCTCCCATGTGGGAGGCCCTCAGTTTGGTTCCCACCCCACATGGCCCCACACCCATCCATGTGGAATGGAACTGTCACAGTTCATGATGTACACTTATGGAGACTGCTCTGAGTCTTTCACCTCTCAAATTTAAAAAACCCTAAGAAAGCCATTTATATATTTTCCCCAAAAAAGTTTTGATCTTAAAATCATTGGTTCCTTGAAAACAACAGGAAAAACTTAGGAAGTTCTATACTGTTTTTGTTATTTTCTAACCACACAGCAGTAAAAACCTTTCTTCCAAATCTGTCTCTCTCATGGGTATGTATCGACTTGGGAAAAGTGTGGAAGAAAATAAAGTTTGCAGGGCTGTGTGCAGTCCTATGCCTTTTAGTGTTCTGGTTTCACCCTTTTTCTGCACCTTGACATGAGCTTCTCAGGACTCCTATTACAGTAGAGAAATAAGTAGAGCCTCTTTTCAAGCCTGTCACAGAAGGCTTTCTGTAAGTTTATCTACTATCTTTCTTTGACTGTTTTACAAGCCCGTAAGTGTAGAAACATCTGAGACTGAATCAGTGCACAGCCTCGTGAATGCGAGCTTGTGAGGAATGAATGTCTGCCACATAAACCCATTAGTTTGGACAGATTAAGAGGCTTGGGGAGAAGGCCGGGTTGCCCAGGACAAAGCAAGCTCTGCCTCTCAGCTTCACCGTGATAAGGTTTTGACAATCAGCACCTCATTATTTACAGGCTCATTATCCAGCCTGGGCCCAGACCCAGATTGTTAACCTAATGCTAGAGGTCTCCAAACACTAGGCCGCCCTCCTCGTGCTGGGTGCTAGGATAAGGAAGCCCAGAAAAATGGGAAGTGTACTCTTCATCGAGGTCCCTTTTCATGAGCCTTGCCAGGGAAACAGCGTATTCAGTTGTTCGATGACAGTGAAGTAGTGTGAGGGCAAAAGAATGTGCTTTTTGAGAGCCAGAGTATGCAGGATCTAAATTCTAATGCAGCTGGGACAAATGTAAATGAATGAAAGAAAAACACTCATGTTTCCAGTCAGCTGGAAACCTTGGTCAGGCAGTTTGTTGCCCAGTGGTACAGGTGTTTAGAGCTCAGTGTGTGGCCTCTGAAACAAGCAAAAGGAAAAAAAGCCAGAAAAATCATCAGTTCTAACACATATAAGCATTGATTGTATTCAGCAAAAGTATATTGTACTTAAAGTAGAGGGTGGTAGTGAGGTTACCACACAGATAAGCCAGTGTCCTTTTGATGCCAGCAAACATACTGTTGTCCCATTCGGAAGAGGTCCCCTGAATGACCAGCCTTTCCTTTGCTCCAATTTAAGAGCTAGCCTGGGTGTGTTGACCTTGGCAGTGAACCTCAGATAGCTAACCTTTGAATAAACATGTTGCAGAGCCCTTTTTCACGCCCATTATCTTTTTGGCAGGCTTTCTTCAATAGTAACACTTTGTGGAAATTGAATCTGAAAATATTCACCATCGTTTGCTCCCAACATTACTTTCTTGGAATGTTCACAGTGGCTACTGTGGGAAAAGAACTAGACAATGGAAGACGGGACACTGGGGTTCTGGCCTCAGCCCTGTGATTAACTGGGTTAACTAGAAGATCTCCGGGCCATCTTGGCCTAAGATCCTACATCAGTGAGGGCCCAATGAACTGCTACTTCCCAGACCTCTTAAAATGGGTCCCCAGCCTCCAGGGCCATGTGAGGGATCTAGGTTGTCGGTTCCTTATGAGAATCTAATGCCTGATGATCTGAGGTGGAGCTGAGGTGGTGATGCTAGTGCTGGGGAGTGGCTGCAAATACAGGTTAACATTAGCAGAGAGGTTTGACTGCAGAGCAACCATAATAAATCAATTGCTTGCAGACATATAAAAGTCCTCTAAGTGAGTGGTAAGTGACAAGCTGCATCTGGTGCTCAACTCATCCTGAAACCATCTCCACACACACACCATCCCCAGTCCATGAAAAAATTATCTCCCACGACACAGGTTCCTGGTGCCAAAAAGTTTGGGGACCACGGTCTTAGAAGGTAAAGGAGAGAGGAGTTCTGTGGAAATTCAAAGGTGTGCATGGATGCACACACACTCGACTTCAGCAGTTAAAAACATTCTCAGGGAAGCCAGGATGGCTCAGTGGGTTAGGCACTCACTTTGCAGCGCCAGGGACCGAGGATCGAATCCCGGCCCCAGCCTGTGCGGAACCATATGCTGAACTGGGAGCTCCCCCAGTTCAGTTCTCTCTCTGTCTCTGTATCTCTCTCTCTCTCTCTCTGTCAAAATAAATAAGTAAATAAATAAATATTTAAAATATATATATATTAAAAAAAAATTTCTTTAAAAAACAAACAAACAAACAAACAAAACATTCTCACCTTTAAGCAAGCTCTAAAGATTGCTCAGTCCCACCATTAAAGGCATGCGTTAATTCCCGCAGCATGCACTGAGCACCTACTAGATACCAGACACTGCTTGGATGCTGAATATACATGATTTAAGATTGCATTTTCAAATAAAGCCTGTTTGTGACCTCTAAAATGTTTCAGTGCACTACTCACCAGCTCATACCAGCTCATAATTAAACATCACTGACACCTTCTTATTCTGACCACATTGACCAGAGCCTGAGGTTGGGCATTTACCCACCAACTCCTGCCCCTCCAGTTGAGGGATTTCCCCAGGAATGTTAACTCTTCAATGCACTTCAATGTACTTTACTACCAAAAAGCGAAGAGGGTAGGTGCAGGTATCAGTGTGCTGGAAACTACTGGCAGATGCATTAACTCAGTGTACTGAGGGGCCTGAAACAAGCATGGTGTTTGCTGCACCTCCCTTTAACATGAACAGGGCTCTCCTGGATGACCTTGTTTCCTAGTCTCCTTACTCAAGACGGAGGATTCTTTGCATCCCTCCTTCCACTGAACATGTGTATAAGACACTGTGAGAGACAGATCACACAGTGAAACCCTCCTTCCCCTTAAACAGCTCACAGGCTACTGCGGGAAACATTTATCTACATGAAACTAGAATGCAAGGTACAGCATACTGGGTATTGCTCACTCATCCAACAAACATTAATAATAGTGCCTATGCTATTCCGGTTACTGCACTAGGATGGGGACAAAAGATCCAAATCTGTGCTCTCTAGGCTCTTGCAGCTGGGGGAAGGGGGCAATAGAACAAATTAAACAAATACATGGCAGCATTCATTAGATGGCAGCAAGTACCAGGGAGCAAAAGCAGGGAAGGAAAATAGTGAATGGCAGGGGTGACGGATGCAATTTTAAACAGGGAGGTCAGAAGGGACATCATAGTTGAGCAAAGACTTAAAAAAAAAAAAAAAAGCTGGTATCTGAAGAAAAAGCATGTAGGCAGAGGGAAGAGCAAGCACAAGGCCCTGAAACTTTAAACACAACTGGAATATTCATGAAACAGCAAAGCCTGTGATGCAAGACCAGAGGGAGTGAGATGGGGAACAGGAAGAGAAAAAGTCAGAAAACTCACTGGGGCTGGGTCAGTAGGAGCTTGTAGGCTTTTTAAGGACCTTGGTAGTTATTCTGTTAATGTATATCTGCCAGAGATTTTGAGCAGAGAAGTAAGACAATATGATTTATATTTTAAAGGATCCCTCTGGCTGCTGAGTTGAGAATAGATTGTAGGGGAGGAAGGAACGAAACAAGACCAAGTAGTAGGCTATTGCAGCAATCCAGGTAAAGTGAGGTAGAGGCTTGGATCAAAGCACAAGGAGGTTGTGATCTGGATATCTTCTTAAGGTAGACCCAGTAGGTTTTGGATGTGTAGAAAGAAAGAAAGGAGTGAGTTATGGCTCCAAGATTTTTGGCCTGAGCAAAAGGAAATACTGGATTTGCCATTTACTGAGACAGACTGAGGAGGACAAATGGGAGGTGGAAGTTGGGGAAGAACAGGAATTCTGTTTTGGACTTTGAGAGGCCCATTGTTAATCCAAATGGGAGTGTCATTTTGGATAGACTCATCTGGAATTCAGGCTGGAGATAGAAATTAGGAGTCGTCAGTGTGTCAAAGAGTATTGTAAGCTGAGACTGGATGAAATCACTAAGGAAATAAGTACAGATTTAAAATAAGTTCCCAGAACTAAGTCCTGAGAAACTCCAAGATGAAGAGGTTGGGGAGATGAAGAACCATCAGAGGAGACTGAAAAATAGTGGCTAGTGAAGAAGGGAAAACCAGGAGTGTGTTTCCAGGAGCCAGGAGAGTTCAAGTGTGACAGACGCTTCTGATGTGTCAAGTAGGGTGAGGCCTGGGATTGAATTAGCAACATGGAGGACATGAATTACTTGCACAAGCCATGTCCATGGAGAAAGAGAGATAATAGAACTGATCAATACTACTGGGATCTAAGGTGTGAGCTGACTCTCAGTTGGAGGCAGGGGTCAGAGAATGATCCATTGTTCCACAATCCTGGGTTTGAGTTCAGCCCAGTCTTTCTCGCTAGCCTTCCATTCTCAGACTCTCAAATTATGAAAGAGGCCTAGGAATCCCTGCCAGGTGTCCCGCCCAAAGGTGTAAAGTGAGTCTTTTGAGGATAAAGGATTAAGATTAAGATGCTGTTTCTACCACCTTTCCCATGTGCTCTTAAATTTCTTTTTTTAAAGGTGAAGTGTTTTCTAAATAACTAATTTCTAAATAATTTTTTGTATTACACAATTAGTATGTGTTCTTTGTAGAAGAACAGAAAAAGAAAACATAGCCCAAATTTTAAAACTATTCTAAAAACTCAACCGAGAGATCACAGTTAACACTTTATTGAACATCTTTCTAGATGGCTTTTCTCTATACTGTTATTTAAATGTAAAAATGTGGTCATATTATATACTATACATAGTTTTTAAATTTTTTTGTTTGTTTGTTTGTTTTTGTTTTTTTTTTTTAAATTATTTTTAAACAATATTTTTGAATATCATTCCATATCAAGAAATACTCTTTTACAATACCTGACTGCATGCTATTCCAAAGTACATATGTAATATATTTATGCAGTCCCCTTTGCTGGAGATTCAAGCACCACAAAAGTGTGTGTGTGTCTCTGTGTGTGTGTGTATCCTAATTAAACAAACAAATATTAGTAATTTGGGGTCTTTTTTAATGTTCCTGATTAGCCACTAACTCCTATTAATTTTACCTTCCAAATATCTCTTGAATCCATTTCCACCATCACTGCCATAATCAATCCACCATCATCTCTCACCTAAATTTTTGCCATCATCACATAGCAGGTCTCATCACATCCACTCCAACCCCTTCTCCATATCATGGTCAGAGAGAGTTTTTTAAATCCCAAGTCATTCTCTCTCTTTTCAATGATACCTCCTGGAAAACCTAAAATTTTAAAAAATTTAGAGGATGCTAACTATGATGGTTCAGTGGGTTGAGTGCTCGTGCAGCCCTGGGGTCCAAGGATCGAACCTCAGCCCCTGCCCATGTGGACCCATATGCTGAACTGAGGTGTGCCCACAGTTTGGTTCTCACCAGGGAGAAACCCTGGCCCAGTTCCTGCCCTGTGCAGCCCTGCCCCCACCTGTGGAATGAAACTATATAGAAAAATTAATGACATGCAACTGTGGAGACTGCTCTGGGACCTCCCCCTTCTTTCTATCTCTCTCTGTCTCTGTCTCTCTGTCTCTGTCAAAAACAATAAAATAAATCTTAAAAAAACACTAACAATACCAATTATTGGTAAGAATAGGACACTGAGGGGAGTACAAAATGGTACAACCACGTTAGAAAACTGGTAGTTCCTTATTAAGGTAAATACATCTATGATACAGCAATTCCAATCTGACGTATTTACCCGAGAGAGATATAAACAGGTGTTCATAAAAGACCTCTGCAAGAACATTTGCACACAATTGCCATCAAAAACAACCCAAATGTTCATCAACAGGAGATCAGATAATCAAGTTGTGATATCTACGCAAAGGAATACTATTCAGCAATAAAAAAATAACAAACTATGGTGATAGAAACCAGAAAGTGGTAGCAGTGAGTGGCCAGGAATTCGTTGGAAAGGGGTAGAGAGGGGAGGTTCTTAAGTGATAAAAACATTCTATATCTTGGTTTGGGTGATTGTTACATGCAAATTTATCAACATTTGTCAAACTGAACATCTGAAATCGAAGTATTCTAAGTTAATTATCCCTCCATTCTTAGAAATTCTTCCAAGTTGCATGCCAAAATTCACATACTGATCTTTCATTAGAAATTATTTTAAATAATCTATCAATTGATAACTCTATAGGTCCTTCTTCAATTTTGTTAGGGGGGAAAAAAAGATTGGAAATGATTTAACTTACAAAAGAAGTTACCAGTCACTAGAATCTAATTTTCTCAGTTTCTAAGAAGTATAGCAAAACAATTTTAGCAAGTCTTAGCTATCAAATGACTCCACATCTATGGTTCTCAAAGTGTGGCTTCCATGCATGCTACATCAGTATTATTTAACAACTTGTTAGAAATGAAAATTCTCAGGCCCCACCCCAGACCTACTAAATCAGAAACTCTGGAACGAGACCAGCAATCTGTTTCACCAACAAGCCCTCTAGGTGACTATGATGCATGCTCAAGTTTGAGGATCACTGTTGTACATTATGCCTGTGATTCTTTCTCTCTCTCTTTTAAGATTTATTTTATTGTTTGAGAGGTATGTGTGAGAGAGAGAAGCGGAGAGGGCTCAGAACAGTCTCCATAATTGTACATGATTAGTTGTGACATGGTTTCATTCCACACTGGTGGATGTGGGACCCCATGGGGCAGGAACCAAACTGGGGACCTTCTGCGTGGGAGGCAAGAACCTTTGCTGCCATCCCAGCAATTACTAGTTATGCCGCAGGTCAGCATATGGGTTTGCATGGGCCGGGATTCAATCCCTGGACCTTGCGGTTGCAAGGCAAGCACTCATCCAATTAATGTACCCTGGCACCCCCAAGCCAGAGATTCTTTTACCTGGATTTGTACATACTCTGATCGTTTCCAAAAGCATTCAAATATAAAAATATCAATTTCAACATATTTTTGCCCTGTATTCATTACCGTATATATTAATGCATAAACTTAGTGGCTTCAAACAACACATGTTTATTTTCTCCCAGTTTCTGTGGGTTGGAGTACAGGCACGACTTACCTGGCTCTTCTACTTCAGGGTCCCACAGGCTGAATCTCTTAAGTTGTCAGCGGGGACAGCAGTGTCATCTGGGGCACAACTGAAACAGGATTTACTTCTACATTAACGGGGTTGTTGGCTGCATTTAGATCTTTGCTGTCTGCCAGCTCCTTGACACATTGAGGTCT
>PVKE010053138.1:0-10106 GCA_004027555.1 Craseonycteris thonglongyai
CGTATACTGTTGTAATTTTTGTCTTAAATGAGTAAAGTATGAATACTGTTTACATATTTAAAACATTCTTGTACCCGCATACACAAAAATTCCTAGGGGCAAATCCTACTTCGCGGTTTTTCAGCTTTCACGGAAGGTTCTGGTCCCTATTAACTGCAAAAAACGAGGGATCACTGTAGCTGGTTTTCGCTTTTGTTATTGCTGATGTGGTTTCTTTAAAAACTGAGATATAAATGATATTTAACATTATATTATCTTCAGGTGTACAACATAATTTGATATTGTATAAATCTTGAAATGATCACTACAACAAATCTAGTTAACATCAGTTACTATCATAGTTATAATTTTTTTTTCTTGTGAGAGGAATTTTTAAGATCTACCCTTTACAACTTTCAAATATGCAACATAATACTAATATCCTTAGGACTTACTTATTTTATAACAGGAAGTTTGTACCTTTAGGATAATTTTTTTATTGCAATAATTGAATTTTAATTCTTCAAATGTTCTTGATATAACTCAGTTATTCAGTAATTTGTTACCCTCATGAGCTCTATCTGGGGCTCATAGATAGAATTTCCTCCCAGGAAGCTCTGGCTGGAGTCAGAGCAGAGAGAGACAAGCCTGATTAGGAATCTGCCATGATCAATCCAAACTCTGGGTCTGTTTTTGTTCAAATCAAAATTCTGGATAAATAGTACATGAGACTACAGTTAAAAATAAATAAATAAATAAATAAATAAGTATTTCCATTTTAAATAAATGTGTGGTTTGCACCTTATTCTACATTATTTAATCATATCTTTAAGAACAAAAAGAGATTGCTTGAAGGGTTGCTCTCTTTGTCTTATGTCAGAAAATTAATAGAAAATACTTCTGTAGAAACAGAATAATAATAAAAATCTTTTCTGACTTGAACTTCATCGAATTGTATCATATTACAGTATAAAATAGTTCAAGTTGAACTTTAATAGAACCCTCTTGAAAAGTTTTTGGTAGTGTTTATTCACCCTTGAAATATCAGCTAGTTGCTCATTTATGCATTTCTCTCTCCTCTGAATAAATTGTAACTTTGTTGAAGGCATAGATGATGCTTTTAGAAAATGTATTATCTTATAAATCCCTCCTGAACACACCATATTATTAGGGGCTCAGTACACAAAGGCTGTCTGGAAAGTATCCAGCTAAGTAATAGACAGAGTAGAGGCATTTATCCCAGCCAGCTCTTGTATGTCTGTTGATTACATTGGAAGTAGATCTATACTTATTGGTTTAAAGCATCGCATTTTCTATTTGTTTTAAGGAAAAGAAATATAGATCCAGTTTTTATGAGATAATAAAACAGATAAACTCATATTGGTAGTACAAATATAAAATAATATGAATGTTTTGGGAAGCATTATAAAACTTTGTAAGGAATTTGGCCCTTACATTGAGTGAATTGAGGATCTTTCAGGGTCTAAAAGGGCCCTAAGCTTTTGGGCCCTACATCTATAGTAATAAATATTTTATTTTAATAAAATAATTTTCAGCAGAAGATGCCACTTATTTATTCAACAAATAATTATTGAGTACTCCTATATTCAAAGTACTGTTGTAGACACTTGACCTATATCGTTGAACAAAATGGAATTTTCATTTTAATAAAGAGTGATGGATCAATAATAAATATAACTATAAATGATTAAATTATACAGGATATTAGGTTGGTATGAGTGTTCTGAAAAAACAAGAAGAAGAGCAGAGTAAGGATCAAGAATATGGAGTTAGCGGTTAAAACTTTAAATGGAGTTTTGGAGTAGAAATCATTGAGAATGTCATATATTAGCATTGAAGAGAAAGAGTTACCACATGACTATCTGTGGGAAGCTAATAAGCAGCAAATGCAACAGTCCTAAGGTGGGAAAGTCCTTGGCATGTTACAGGAAGAGCTAAGAGCCCAGCTGAAAGGAATAGGTAAGCAAAGGAGAAAGTGGCAGAAGGTGAAGTTTGAGAGAAATGAGAGTGTAGACCATGTAGGGCCTTGTTGGGCTTGTAAGAAATTTGGCTTTTATGCTGAATGAAATGAGGATCTACTACAAGGTTCTAGGGAAACAAAAAAACAAACCAATAAACATGGCATAATCTAACTATCATTTCAAAAGGATCACTCTGGTTACTGTATTCAGAACAGCTGATAAAGAGGAAATGATTGGGGTCAGATGACCAGCTAGGAAATGTGGTAGCCTAAATAATGACTGTTTAAAAGATATCCATACCCCAATCCCTGAAACATGTAAATGTTGCCTTATATGGCAAACAAGCAAGCTAGCAAACAAACAAAAAAAAAAACTGCACATGTGATTAAATTAAGATTTTTAAAATGGGGAGATTGTCCTAGATTATCCTAGTGGGCCCTTTAAACGCAACTGTGTGTGCTATTATAAGAAGGAGGCAGAGAGAGAGAGAGATATGACCACACATAAGGAGGCTACATGATGGAAGCAGAGTCAGAGAGAACACGCTGGCTTTAAAGATAGTGAAAGGGGCGCTGAACCAAGAAACACAAGGAGTTCAGCTCTAGCCACTGAGAATGGCCAAAAACAAAACAAAACAAAACAAAACAAAAACAACAAGGAAATAGATTCTCCCCTACAGATACTGACTGGAGGAAGTGTGGACTTGCCAATACCTTGATTTTAGCTCACCGATACTAATGTTAAACCTATGGCCTCCAGAACTGTAAAAAAATAAATTCCTGTTGTTCTAAGCCACCAATTTTTGATAATTTGTTCACAGCAGCCACAGGAAACCAGTATAAGAAACTAGTGTCATTATATATGAAAGAGATGATTGTAGTTAAGACAAGGACAATAAAAATGGAGATGGTTAAAAGAACTGCATTTTTATAGGTTTTAAATATAGAATAAATAATATTCTCAGTCAGATTAAAAGTGGGATATAAAATAAGTAAAGGAGTCAAGAATAGTTCAATTTTTTTTGTCTGAGCAACTGAAATGGTTTTGTGTCAGTTGAGATAAAAAATAAGTGCAGATGGAGAAGTTTCTCCCAGGGGCTACCAGTAGTTCTGTTTGGAACATATTGGGTTTGAGAATTTTTTTAGATTTAAATGGAGATTTAAGTTGGCACTTGCATATAAAGCACAGATTCAGGAGAGAGATCTTTGGCTGATGATGCAAATTTGGGAGTTATTAACATATATTTGGCATTAAAAGCCATGAGATAAGGTCATCATGGGGGTAAATATGAATAGAGAGGAGAACAGAGAAAAAGACTGATCCATTGGGAAACCTACACTATAGGTTTTGACAAAGGGTCTCTGTATAAAAATAACCATTGCAAGAATATGAAAATATGTGAATAATATTAATTTAGAAAATAGGGAATGGTTTATGTCCAACTGGGGATATCAACTCAATGAAATTATTCAATCACTGAAAACAATAATTATGATGATAGTGGAATTGTAATAATTATTAAGTAAAATTAAGCAGTGTTAAAATATATATTATTATGCTACTGAAAATAAAAAGACATTGTATAAAATTAAAATGTGTTCATCTTTGGTTTATTATATTGATCCAGTTTCAAGTTATGTTTTCTATAATACACAAAATCCCCATGAGATATTGAATCATTTCATGGTCTTTGTTTCGCAATAACACATTAGAAAGCATATTGAAAATAATTTAGTGAAACATGTTTAAATCACATTTATTTTGAGTCATAGTTATTTTAAAAGCATTTAAAAATATGGCAGTTATAACACCGTTATTTATGCTCGTTATTTGTAGCTGAAGCAATAGAGGAGGTGCTAAGTCAATTAACTAATGGTCACATGGAATTAGAACTAGTCTTTTGTATTACTACCCCAGGGAATCTGACTGCATGACATAGTTAAAGGAGCTACTTATTTGTGCTATTTTGATGACAGGCCTCCATGCCAAATTAGACCAATGGAATAGCCTGTTCTTGCATTTGTATATATTTGTGGTTGCAGAGTGGTACTTGACCCTGATGAGCACCCCTCTCACATCTTTGGAGTCTTGCTAGAATAGTGGTGGATAGGAAATGTGTGTGTCCTTGAAGTAGTAGCAGAAAAGGAAATCTTTGCTGTTCTGTTTTTAGTGGGCGACTCATTTTTAATTAATTGAAAATGACTCATCTTTAATAGTCAATTTAAAAACGTATTGAAATTAATAAAGTATCTAAAATTTTTTTCAAATATTAAGTCAACCTCTACTTAAACTCTTATTTTCTAGTGTTAGGGCTATTTTTATACTCAGGACATCTGCAAAATTTACAGAACTTCAGTATGAAAATACAAATTATATTATAAATATTGAAAGACTGTATTAACAACAACAAAAAAGAAAACAGAATTGCATATATTAAGTTTGGTTAAAATGCTGGAAGTCTGCCTTAAAAGGATCAAAGTTCAACTTTCTTGACATTTATGTCAGTTTTATATTGATTATTTTTTAAAGTTGGACTGCTTTTGTTAAATGATTCCCTGAAATACTGCTTTTTAAAAAATCCTGTTGCCACAGAACCTCATAAATTAATAAAAAGCTATCTTTGACAAAAAGGAAAAGAAAAGAAAAATATGGATGGAAATATTACATAAGGAATGCCACTTATTAGATGTGAATTTAAATATAAAACTTTTTTTTATAAAACCCAAATTTTTTAAAAAGGTGATCTATTTATTTCTGACTTTGAAGAAATATGTGTTTGGGTTTTGGTAGCTATAAATCAGTTCTTGTCATACAAGCTACTGCTAGACATTGGTTTTTAAATGAAGATACATTTAGTGTTAAATTTTTATGACATTTGAATAACTCAGCAAAGAGAAAAAAAAAAGTCCCATACCTGTTTAAATATTTCAATTTTGATTTTTCACTGATATAATTTTATTAAAACTGTGGTCAAATGCCATTGCTTGAATTTTGTTTCTGACAAGCTGATTTATAATATATGAACATAGACTTGAATTGTCTTAAAGGAGTAGGGATAATAAAAATGCTTAGCACTCTAACAGAAGAAAATTATGTTATTCTTAAGGAAAAATGCATCCATGGTATAGAATTTATTTAATAATATATAGCATCATCCAAAAACATGGAAGACTTCTGTAAATTTGTAAATCAATGGTGGGACTCCTATATCTGGTTCTAATAGAGTTGCTTGTGGAAGTTCTGCCAAGATTAAGTAAGAGAGCCAAATAAAACACAAAAGTTAATATTTCTTTGAAGGCATCATTGAGCTTATAGGATAACAAGAGTTTAGGGGACAAAATCTTGGGGAAGTATGATCCATATAAAGAAATGAGTTGATATTCTATAGTCAATTTCTTTTTAAGGGTATGGCTGATAGTTGGTTCAGGCTAAGAGGTTGAGACTCCAACTAAATGGATTGTACAGAGGACTACTAGTAAAAGGCAGAGAAATCAAGCATAAATACTGACAGAGAACAATAATTAGAAACTTGAGATTCTAGTATCTCAATAAGAAAAGATGGGTAAAGAACTGACACCAATACCACTGATTTTTACCCCCTCATGTATAATTCCAAAGCTGTATGTGCTAGGCTAAGCAGAGTAATAAGAAAAAGAAAGCTGTTGATGTGTAAGGCAGAGTTGACAGCGGCTGTGGTTATAAGAGTTAGCATTCCAGACTTTCCAGAGGAAAACATTCTGATAAATATCCCATATTCCCCATAGAAAACACTAGGGAGCCACCTCCCATAAATAGAGAATGAACTCAAGGTAGTGACAATCACACCAATAAGACAGCTAAATCTTCAGCAGGATTACCTATTACCTACCAAAGGAAAACAAACCTATTCTAGAGGAAGATAACATCGTCCAGAACTTCTGTAAATATTTTTTTCTTAAATATTTTTTTTCTGTTTAATAACTTAAATAATTAAATGCATGCATTTGAACAACTTGTATAATATTCTATACATGTTTTTTTAGCTAAAAAATTATCAAGTATGCAAAGTGACAGGATCACATAATCACAAACTAAGAGAAAAAATAATATATAATAGAAACATACCCCAAAGTGATATAGATATTGGTCAAGGACTTTAAAATTCTTATAATTAACTTGTGGGGAAATATATGAAGAGGTAAGGATGAAGATTTCACCAGAGAAGTGGTGTTTCTAAAAAATAAACAAAATCAGTTTGAAATTCTGGAAATGAATAACACAATAACTTAAGAACTCAATAGAAAAGTTTAATAATAACCTTTGACATAGAAGAAGATAGAATTGGTAAACTGGAAGGCTCACTAACATTTCTATAAGCAAAATATACAGAGAGCAAGAAGGATAAAAAATACATAAAATGTGTAAGAATCTAATGAGGCACAGTGAAAAGATCTAAAAGAGTTAATGGAGTCTCCAAAGAGAGAAG
Source organism: Craseonycteris thonglongyai (assembly GCA_004027555.1). Lineage (NCBI taxonomy): Eukaryota > Metazoa > Chordata > Mammalia > Chiroptera > Craseonycteridae > Craseonycteris > Craseonycteris thonglongyai. The sequence goes on from PVKE010053138.1 coordinate 6,427, forward strand.
AAAAATGGTGTAGAAGTAATATTAAAAATGGCTGAGAACATTCCAATATGGATGAAAGATACAAAGATGTATACAGATTCAAGATGTGCTGCAAACCTCAAGAATGAGGAACACAAAAAAGACATCACATTTAAACATATCATAGTCAAACTGTTGAAAACCAAAGACAACAAAAATATATTAAAATATATTAAAAGTCAGCCAATGAAGTCAAAGATTTAAAAAACAAAGAACATAAAGAAACAAAACAAAACAATCAAAAATCACTTTCGTGAAATGAAAGTAAGACTGAAAGATGATTTTTCAGCTGAAACTATGAAAGCCAGAAGAAAATGAAATAAAGTACTAAAATAAATAAATAAATAAACTAGCACCTAAGTATTCTCTACCCAGAAAAAAATAAATGCCCTTTAAAGTTTTAGTTGAAATATTCAGAGAAACCAATATTGAGAACCATTGTTGGGAGATCTACACTAAAATAAATACTAAAAGGATTCTTGGTTCAGTATTAGTCTAAACCATTGGATCTGCAGAAACACAGAAAATAACAAAGAACAACGAAAAGTTAAATCTGTGGTAAATATAAGTGAATATTAATTTGTAAAGTGAATATTAATTTGTAAAGTAAAAACTGTAAGTCTAATAGGGTTTTGAATATATGTGATATTTAAATACATGACAATAATGAAAAAATCAGAAAGTAGGTATCGGTAAAAGGAATTAAAATGTAAGCTCTCAGCAATAAATTAATAATTGTATTACAGTGTTATTAATCAAAGATAGATAGTTTAATCTCTAGGGTAGTCACTAAAAAATAATTAAGCAATGTACTTGTAGATGGCTTACCTCTGTTCTAGTAACTCTGTCAAATAGGCAAATTGAGCCTATTTTTCAGGACAACCCAACCTAGTGTCCTTTGAAGAAAAAAAACAATGTTTTGATGATATCACATGAGGAGCTATCTGATAAATGATTGTTTTCTCAGTGATTAATCCCAAGATTGTAATAATCATGATAAGATTGCTTTTAAGAAAATACCGTATTTTTTGCTCCATAAGACGCACTCCTCCCCTCCTGCAAAATGGGTAGAAATGTCTATGCATCTTATGGAGCAAATATTGCATCATATACTGTGATGTGTATTGCCTGACCTATCAGTGGTAGCGACAGCTGTTAGAAGAGGAAGTGGTAGGCCCATGAAAAACCCCTGGGGATGCTTAAATGTCCCACTTTACTGCTAAACCTCAGGGCATCTGGTAGGCTGCTGTCCACCTCTGCCCATTACCCGGGACCTGGGAGAGTGCAGAGAGCCACCTGACACTCCCAGCTACAACCGCTCTTCTGTCAAATCAGCTGAGGCTAGTAAAGCATATAAGTGCACTTTGCCAGCTACCAATTGTCTTTGGCACTGGGTGGGGTCTGTGTCAGTAGCACAACCTCCACTGCTAACCAGCTAACCCCCAAGTGAGAAGTGGGGGGAAGTGGAGCTTTCAGAAAGTTGGATGTACTTTTTAATCCCTTAGTTTCTATTCTGTAATGCCCTGGTTTCACACCATCTCAGTGCCAGTCTGTGGTTCCAGAAAAATGGTCAGTTTATGCAGGAGACTGAGGTGGCTGGTGATGTGCAGGACAGTGAGGCTGTTGGTGCATGTTGGAGGGAGTAGTGTGCTGTTGGAAAAGTCAGTAGGCAGGTGCAGGCCTTCCTTTCACTACCCCACATGCTTACATGGCTTGTACCTGTTTGTCAGTCATGAGTGATTTCCCACCTGCAGACTGTCCTGGAGGGCTTCTGAAAACAATGCTGCTTTATTAGTGCTTGACCAGGTTAGAGCACATATTAGCAAAACTACAAAAAAAAAGCTTTAAACAAGGGAAGACTCATCTAGCTGTAATTCCTGGGGGTCTTACCAGCCAGTTGCAACCTCTCAATGTTTCCATCAACAAACCATTTAAAGTCTTTATGCAAGAAGAGTGGAACAAATTCTTTATGCAAGAAGAGTGGCTGCTGGTAATCATGATCTGACACCTACTGGACGAATGAAGAGGCCAACTATCACTCAAGTTTGTGAATGGATTAAAACATCCTGGCACTCAGTAAAGGATGAAACCATTGCATGGTCGTTCAAAAAAATGTGGCATTAGCAATGCCTTAGATGGAACTGAAGATAGTGTTATACATGCAGATAGCGAAGAAAGTGGTTCAGTGATTGTGAGCAACTGAGCTTTGTAAATTCTGACACTGGTGATGATGATGAGTACTTGGGGTTTCTTGAAGAGTGCTTGAACCTTAAAGTCTCAGTATTAATTTCTTAATACTGCTGTTGACTTTACATGGTTGAAATATTATTCTGCTATATTTTATTAAATATATTAGTACACCATTTAGTTCAGAATATTTTTGTTTGTTTGTTTTTCTCCTCTAAACCTTATGATCAGGTATGTCTTATGGTGCGAAAAATACAGTCATCTATAAATCCAGAACATAAACTTTAAAGAACAGATATGAACTAGACAGAGGAGATAACCTGGATTTGACATTCATTATAAAACTTTGGGCTTATAGGATAGCGTGGTTTGGCAGGGATGACTTACTTGCATATGTAGTGTCTATTCTTCTATTTTTAATGTATTTTATACAACTCCAATGTACATGGTTAAACATACTTACTTTTCCAATTATCTTTCCCCTGAAGGTAGTCAGCTCTACTTTTGGGTTTTAAAATAAAAATATGCTTGAAATTTTGGGGAAAAAATTTTCCGATATCCATACTACCTCTTTCTCCTTCATAACCATTTCTTCCAGGCTGGCTTAAGGATTAGCCATGTGGAGAGAAGCAGTCATCTCAAGATCATGAGGACATAAGATACATGCTAAATATGGAATAATAGATAAGCAAAAGGAGCCTGGGTCCTTATTGATATCTTTGAGCAAATAGCTGCATAGAACATGAACTAATTGCTTGAGGAATTTTTATTATATAAAAAAGTACATCTTTGTTTCTTTAATCCATTGTAGTTCCAGTGTACTGTTGTTTAATGTTAAATGCCCTCATAGTTCATGAACATTTCCATTATTACCAAGGCCACTCTTTACCTTGACACTCAAAGCTATTCACAATCTGGTCTTACTTTAGTTATCACTTCCAGCACTTCTCTGCCCCTTTCAACTTATTTCCCTTTTGTGTGGTCCTCTTCATTGAACACCATAAAAGAAGAAGAAAAAAGAAAAGAAAGAAAGAAAGAAAGAAAAAGAAAAAGGGGATGCCAGGGTGGCTCAGTGGGTTGAGTGCTCACTTTACAGCCCTGAGTTTTGAGGATTGAGTCCTGGTCTTGACCCCAGCTTGTGCGGACCCATATGCTAAACTGGTGTGTGTTTCCCATGTACGGTATGTGTGTGTGGGGGGAGTTTGGTTCCCACCAAGAAGAGCTTCCATGTAGGAGGCCCCTGGTTCAGACCCTGGCTTGCTGTGCTGTGCCTCCCACATGCAAGGCTCTTGGTCTAGTTCCCATCCTGTGTGGCTCTGCACCCACCTGTTTGGAATGAAACTATGTCAAAGCTAATGACATACAACTATGGAGACTGCTCTGGGCCCTCCCCCTTCTCCCTGTCTCTCTCTCTGCCTCTGTGTCTCTCTCTGTCAAAACAATAAAATCTTAAAAGAAAAAAAAAAAGAAAGAAA
>PVKE010053139.1:0-10136 GCA_004027555.1 Craseonycteris thonglongyai
ATGAGCATCTTAGTAATTGTTTGCTAACAGGGTTGTCGTCATACTCTCCTAATTACAAGACACTGGCCAATGAAATGCAATGCCAAAGATCACACTGACAGATTGTTTTTTTTTATGTTTTCTTTTGCTTTTTTAAATGGTTTTATTATATGTGTATTTTTTATTTACTTTGTATTACGTTTTGTATATATGTTTCTTTGTGTGTATATAATTTGTACAATAAATTTATTATTTTAAAATGATTTTGTTTATTATTTTCTACTCTTGTTCAATAATAAATATCCTTAGAAATAGCTGGTGCCCACCGCCATACCGATATTTTAGAATGTGCCCTAGGGTATAAAAAGTTTGGGAACCCCTGGCCTATAGTTTTCCATTTTGGTATTGTCATTCCCAGGTTTTGGTATTAGGGTGATATTAGCTTCATAAATAGAGTTGGGAAGTGCAGTCTCCTCTTGAATTTCTGGAGTAGTTTGAGGAGGATGGGCATTAGTTCTTCTTTGAATGACTGGTAGAATTCATTGGTAAATTCATCTGGTCCAGGCCTTTTGCCTTTGGGCAATTTTTGGATAATTATTTAAAGTTCTGTACTGTTGATTGGTCTATTTAGATTATCCAAATCTTCTTGGTTCAGTTTAGGTAAACTATATGTTTCTAGAAATTTTTCCAATTCCTCTAGATTGTCAAATTTGTTGGCATAGAGCCTTTCATAATAATCTCTTATGATTGTTTGTATTTCTGCAGCATCAGTTGTAATCTCTCCCCTATCATCCTGTATTGTGGAAATATGAGAATTTCTCTTTGTCCTTTGATAAGCCTAGCCAGTGGTTTGTCAATTTTATTGATTTTTTCAAAGAACCAGATCTTTGTGGCGTTAATTTTATCTATTGTTTTTCTATTCTAAATTTTATTAAGTTCTGCTTTAATATTTATTAATTCTGTTCTTCTGCTGGCTTTGGGGGACCTCTGTTCTTCTTTTTCTAGCTCTATAAGATGACATGTGAGGGTGTTTACTTGTAGTTTTTCTTGTTTCTTGAGATAGGCCTCTAGTGATATAAATTTTCTTCCTAATACTGCTTTCGCTGTGTCCCAGAAATTTTGGTATGTCGTGTTTTCATTGTCATTTGTTTCTACAAATTTTTAATCTTTTGTTTTATTTCCTCTTTGATCCAATCACTTTTTAATAGCATGTTGTTCAATCTCCATGTATATGTGGTTCTCTCTGCACTTGATCTTTTGCAATTGGTCTCTAGTTTCAATGCTTTGTGGTCTGAGAATACACTTGGTATGATTTGGATGCCCTTAAATTTGATGAGTTTGGATTTAAGTCCCAGGATATGATCTATGCGTGAAAATGTTCCATGTGCACTAGAATAAATGTATAGCCCTTTGTTGCAGGATGAAATGACCTGTAAATGTCAATTATGTCCATTTCCTGCAATGTGTCATTTAAAGCTGCAATTTTCTTATTTATTTTCTGTTTGAATGATCTATCCAATTTTGTCAAGTGGGTGCTTAAATCCCCTACTCTAATTATATTATTGTCAAATTCTCTTTTTAGATCTGTTAGTAGTTGCTTTATAAATTTTGGTGCTTTCTGATTGGGGGCATATATATTGATGAGTGTCATGTTTTCTTGGTGTATTGTCACTTTTATCAAGATGTAATGTCTATCTTTATGTCTTATTATTTTTTTTTATCCTGATGTCTATTTCATCAGAAATCAGTATGGCCACTCCTGCTTTTCTCTGACTGCCATTTGCCTAGAGTATTGTTTTACATCCTTTTACCCTGAGTCTGTGTTTGTCTCTGTAGCTGAGGCATGTCTATTGTAGTCAGCATATGGTTGGATTTTGTTTTTTTATTCAGTCTGCTACCCTGGGCCTCTTTATTGGTGAATTCAGTCCATTTACATTCAGGTTGATGATTGATATATGAGGATATCCTGTATCTATTTCTTCTTTCCTTTTTATTTTTCGTTGTCACAACTTTTCTCCATTTATTTTGATTTTTTTATTCAGGCTGAATAGACTCCTTCAGTATTTCTTGGAGTGCCAGTTTTGAACTGGAGAATTCTCTCAGCTCCTGTATATCTGAAAAGGCCTTAATTCCTCCTTCTTATGTAATGGTTCATTTTGCTGGATAACTTTTGGCTGGAAGTTTCTCTCTTTTAATATTTTGAAGATTGGGCTCCACTTCATCCTGGCTTGCAGAGTTTCTGCTGAGAAGTCTGGTGACAGTCTGATAGGTTTTCCTTTGAAAGTTATGTTTTGTTTTTTTCTGGCAGCCTTGAGGACTCTTTCTTTGTCTTTGGTTTTTGTCATCTTCAGAACAATGTGCCTTGGAGAAGATCTGCTAGGGTCTAGGTAGTTAGGGCTCCTGATTTCCTCTTGGATTTGGGGTTCTATTCTTTTTACAGGTTAGAAAATTCTCATCCACTATTTATTTTAGTAGACTCTGAGAAGATTTCATTTTGCTTTCTTCTGGTACCCCTATTATTCTATTATTGTTATTTCTCATGGAGTCAGATAGTTCTTGTAGGGCTCTTTTATTTCTCTTGATTCTCACTTCTCTTTCTTCTTCCCTCTGTGATATTTCCATGTTTCTATCTTCGATTTCACTCTTTCTTTCCTCTAACTGGTCAGCCCTGTTTCCTATGCTGCTCAATTCTTTTTTCAGCTCTCCCCTGATAACTTTTAGTTCAAGGAGTTTCTTTTGGTTCTGCTCTAACTTCTCAATTTTATTGGTAAAGTATTCATTTTGCTCAGAAAATTTCTTGTTGAGGTCATATAACCGTGTCTGGGTACTTTGCCAGCATTGACTGAGCTCTCTGTGTGTCTTGAATATTGTAGCCCTGAATTCTCTTTCACTTAGAATCGTTTGATTTCAAGTGTGCAAGTTCCTTTTCTAAATAATGCCCCTGATCTGGAGGGGCTTTGGATTCTGAGGTGTGCATTGTGTTTGATGTGGTTCTTTTTGCTTTATGCGTGAGTATGTTTTCCCTCTAGGGGTTTGCCTATCAGATGGGCTTGTGTTTATTTTTTATTTTGGGCTCAGTTGTAGAAGGAGGAGATTTTGGGAGAGGGTTGGGGGAAGCAGACAACTTCAGTGCCCTAGGACACTTCAGGTTGCTGTCTTAGCTGTTAGAAAGCAGGGTAGTGAGGGTGTGGCCAAGGGTGGGGATGTGTGAGTAGGAGCTAGGGCGGGCCTGAGACACAATAGCAGATTTCCCTTTCAGCCGGGGTGCTGGTGGTTCAGTTTGGGCAGGACTCAAGAGCTCAGGTCTTTCTCCTCTCTGCTTGGCTGTTTTTTCTTTTTTTTTTTTATTGCGTCTGTGAGCTGTACCTGCAAGGTGGTGGTGCAGGTGGGCCGGGGCTTGGCAGAGGCCTGATCGGCCAGGCGAGCAGGGGTGCTGAAAGCCTTTCTCACATGTGGGCGGCAGCACCCTGTCCGCCCGGTGGGCGGGGCACCGAAAGCCCAGCTGCACACACAGGTGGTGGTGCCGGGGTGCTGAAAGCCCTGGGTTGCACAGGCCACAGGTTGGCCTGCAGCTGCTCTAGGCCCGAGGCTCTTTAGAGATTGCCAGATTCACTCCAAGTACGTCTAATGCAGCCACAGTTCTCACTCCAAGAGCCCTGTCTGAAAAGGTGTTCCCTCGCAGTCAATATCCTCTGTAAATCAGGGGTGCCGATCTGTTGTGGGCTGATGCCCTGCTCTCACCCCACCTGCTGGGAAGTGCAGCCACCCTGCTCCACAGTCCCTGTTCCACTTTAGGCTTCCTGATCTGATTAGGGCACTGTGTGCTGTCCCTTGAGTTTGGATGTTAAATTGTCCACAGTCTTGTGGGGCTTCCATGCTCCTTAGGTCTTGGCTTCCAACCCCCCCCCCCCATCTAGCTCCACTTTGACCATAGTCGCCCTATTTCCCTTTGTTTTTGCCAGCCCTGGGCTGCGCTCCAATTCCCTGTTCCTGAACTGCTGCTTCCCCTTCCCTCTCCTGCTCTCCCCTTTTTCCTCTAACCTTTGGGTGTTGTTCTGCATTGTGTGGTTCTCTTAGTTGAGGGTGCTTCTCAGGGTTTCCCCTGTGGATTCCTATTTGTTCATAAGTTTCTTCCCAGGCTGGTATTGGGGTTCTCCTCTCATGCAGCCATTTTTCCATTCCCAGTTTATAATTATTTCTAATTTCAAAAGTTTGTGATCTAAGAATACACTTGGTATTATTTCAATTTTCTTGAATTTACTGAAGCTGTAATGTGTTATTGACAGTGTCTTTTATTATTATTTTGGTGCAAATGTAATTGCGGTTATTGTTGAAATTTGCTGTTCAATATTTGAACAAACACAATTTATTTATTTAAATAAACACAATTATACTTTTTAATGCATATTTCTAGCTTTATTTTATGATAATGACTTATGTCTTGCTGTTTATTTTATATATTTTTTAGACTATAGAAATAATATTAGTCAAAAAGCAAATTTTAGTGATTTTATTCTTTGAGTTCAAAATGTGTCATAAAACAACAGAGACAACTCACAACATCAAAAATTTATTTGGCCCAGGAAGTGCTAATGAGCATACTGTGCAGTGGTGGTTCAAAAATTCTGCAAAGGAGATGAGAACCTTGAAATTGAGGAGTGTGGTGGTCAGCCATCTGAAGTTGTCAATGATCAGTTGAGAGCAATCATGAAATCTGATCCTCTTCCAACTACATGAGAAACTGCCTAATTGCTCAATGTTGACCATTCTATATTTGTTCAGCATTTGAAGCAAATTGGAAAGGCAAGAAAGCTCGATAAGTGGGTTCCTCATGAGCTGATCAAGATATTTTTTTAATTGTCATTTTGAAGTGTCATATTCTCTTACTCTAAATGACAACAATGAATCATTTCTTGATTGGAGTTTGATGTGCAATAAAAAACTGAATTTTATATGATAACTGGCAATAATCAGCTCAGTGGTTGGACTAGGAAGAGTCTCCAAAGCACACCCCAAACCAAAACTTGCACCAAATGAAGGTTGTCATCACTGTTTGGTGGTCTGTTGCCAGTCTGATCCACTACAGCTTTCTGAATCCCAGTGAAATCATTACACCTGAGAAGTGAAACAATGAGATGCTCTGAAAACTGCAATGCCTGCAACTGGCATTGGCCAATAGTAATGGCCCAATTCTTCTTATCAGCAGCTCCTAATTATATGTCACACAACCAATGCTTCAAATTTTGAATGATAGATCTGTTAGTACTTTGTAAATTTTGGTGCTTCCTGATAAGGGGCATAAATATTCACGAGTGTCATGTCTTCTTTTTGATGTGTTGTTCCTTTTATCATTATGAAATGTCAATCGTTGTCTCTTATTACCTTTTTCTTATTATGATGTTTTTTTATCCGAAATCAGTGTGGAAACTCCTTCATTCCTTTGGAAGCCACTTCCTAGGGATATTGTTTTTAACACTTTCACTTTAAGTCTGTGGTGTCCTTGTGGCTGAAGTGTGCCTCTTGGAAACAGCATATGGATGGATTTTGTTTCTTTTAAGATTTATTTTTATTGTTTTTGACAGTGAGAGATAGAAACAGAGACAAAGAGAAGGGGGAGGGCCCAGAACAGTCTCCATAGTTGCACATCATTGGTTTTTTCACATAGTTGGGTTTTGTTTCTTAATCCAATCTGCTGCTCTGTGCCTTTCTTAAAGATTATTTTATTGTTTTTCACAGAGAGAGACAAAGACAGAGTGAGACAGAGGGAAGGTGGAGGGCCCAGAGCAATTTCCAATGTTGTACATCATCAGTTTTTGATGTGGTTTCTTTCCACACAGGTGAGCATAGACCGTGCAGAGTAGAAACTGGGCTGGGGGCCTCTCAAATGGGAGGCACACCCCCTCAAGCCAGGGTCCAAACTGGAGTTTGAGAACTGGTGGCCTTCTACATGGGAAGCACACCCCAGTTCAGCATATGGGTCCACACATGCCAGGGCCAGGATTCAATCCTTGGTCTCCGGGGCTGCAATGTGAGTTCGTAACCCGCTGAGCTATCCTGGCTTCCCCTGCTCTGTGCCTTTTTATTGGTGTGTTCATTTAATTTACATTTAGGGTGGTGATTGATATATAAAGATTTTCTATAGCCATTTTTTATGCTTTTCATTATATTGTTGCTCCAACTCTTCCTCATTTATTTTTAGGATTTGTTGTTGTTGTTTCAATTTGAATTGCCTCTTTTAGTATTTCCTGAAATGCTTGCCCCATGCTGGAGAAATCCTTCAGCTCTTTTATGTCTAAAAAGGTTTTTATCGCTTCTTCATATCTAAAGGATAAATTTGCTGGATAGTTTATTCTTGACTGGTAGTTTATCTCCTTTAAAAATTTGAAAATGTGGTTTCATTCTCTTTTACCTTGTAGATTTTCTGCTAAGAAATCTTATAATAACCTGATAGGTTTACACACACACACACACACACACACACACACACACACACTTTTTCCCCTGGCTGACTTAAGAATTGTTTTTTTTGTCTTTTAGATTTGATGTTCAAAAGATCTACTAGAGTTCAAGTAGCTAGGGGTTATATTTTCTTCTTGAATTTGGGGTTCTTATTCTTTCATAGGTTGGGAAAGTTCACATCTACTTTTTGTTTGGTTAAGCTGCCTGTAGAATTCTGTTATTTTCGTTCTGGCATAACTATTATTCTAATGATGCTTTTTCTAATAAAGTCAGATAATTCTAGTAGAATTCTTTCATTTGGTTTGACTTTCAAATCTGTCTCTTTTTTATTTTGTGAAATTTCCTTTTTTTTATCTTCAATATCACTAATTCTTTTCTTCATCAGGTGCCCATGTTTCCTATGTTGGTTAATTAATTTCTCATTTCTTCTGTTGCATATTTCATTTCCAGAATTTCCTTTAGATTCTTTTTTATAGTTTTAATTTATTTGTTAAAGTATTTGTTATGTTCACAGATTTTATTTCTGAGATTATTTAACTGTGTCTGGGTACTCTGCCATCATTATTTGAACTCTCTGAGTGTCTCAACAACTTCAGTTTTTAATTCTGGGTTGTTTAGATTGGATATTTCCAGATATACAAATTCCCTTCCTGGGGATTTTTCTTTTCTTCTTTTTTTCCCTGAGCTACTTTGTTCCCTAGGGAATTCTTTGCAGATGTTTTTTTTTGTTTGTTTGTTTTTTTCTCTTCCTAGGCATAAGACTTTTTTTGCTGGGCAGATATACTGAGGTCTTGCCTTTATTTCCCAGTTGGTGTAACTACAGCATTTTATAATTTTTCTTGGCTATTTGGTCTTTTCATACAGGACGATTTCCTCAAAGGTCAGCTCCTCTTCTTTGAGCCAGTCTCCATGGTCTCAGTGTGCCACATTCTTTGAGAGCATGCAGTAGGCAATGGTTTTCAATGTCTCTGTCATTCCAGAGCAGGCAGTAGGTGTTGTTCCTGTGTGTTAAAGTTTTCTTGTGAACCTCTGCTGGTTTCAGCTGGAATTTGTAGGAGCAGAGTTTGTTGAAAAAGGTGCAGTTCTGTTTTCAGTACAGGGTAAAGGCAATTTCCCAGATGTAGTTGAATGAATACAGGCAGTAGGTGAAGTTGTTTTAGTGAGCATTGGGAGAGAGTTAGGGGAAGCCACTAGTCTCTATGACTATGAGATTTTCATAGTGGTAGAGGCAGTGCAGATTGGAGCTGCTGTGTGTCCCAAGGTCACATGTTGGCCTGCATACTGGGCTTAACTGCAATCCAAGACTACAGTTTCATAAGAGCATGAAGGGCCAAGGTGTGCACGCACAGTAAGTTCTATCTTCTTCCTTTCTCCCAAGAATGTGCTTTGCCTGAGCCCACATTTCACCCAGGATTGTGGTTTCCTCTGATCAGTCCTTACACATATGCTGGCTCCCAGTCTCCAGCTCACTTGGGGCCACCGTGTGGTTGGGTCAGCACTTCTGCAACCCTCAGCTCCCAGCTCTGGACTTGTTTAGTCCTGCTTACACATATAAGCTGTGACTCTAGTTTGTCCAGGGTTGTGAAAGGCCACTCTACTGAGGCCCTTACACGAGGGCTGTGCCCAGGCTACAAGTTTCCCAGGGAAATTCTGTAGCACTGTGTCTATTTCATCCAGAGTCTCACCCACTTTAGTCTCCCCTGTCTCCACCCTTGTCAGTTTTCAGTTTCTAATGCACCTGGGATTTCTCTGCTTTTGGGCTCCTGTTCCCAGGCACTCAGCTCACTTTTTCTTCTGCCCAGGTCCATGTCACTGCCCCATTTCCCCTTTCCGCTTTGTTTTGCTTTCCTTTTTATTACCTTCAGATGCTTCTTTGTGATGAATGGATCTATAAGCTGAGCCTATACATAGCTTAGGGCAGGTGTGGCGAACCTATGGCATGCGTGCCCAAAGTGGCACATGGAGCAATTATCTCGGCAAGCGGAGCTGTGAATACTATTTTTAAAAATATTGTTTATGCTCTTATAGACATAAAAATAATCGATACCTCTACTTCACTCAATGGGTTGGCACGCGAGTTGAGATATGTACTCTTATTTCATAAACTTTGGCACTCATTCGCCAAAAGGTTCGCCACCCCTGGCTTAGGGATTCACTCATTGGAGTTTATTTTTCTATTTGTTATATTTCCCCTGAGAGGTTTCAAAAATTTCCTTTCACTCTGCCATCTTGGCCCCATCTCAGCCTGTATACTTTAACACAGTGGTTTAAATATGTAAAACTGCTGCTATAAATTATATTTTCAAGTTTACTGTTAGCTGTTTTGTTTTTAATTTAGTTAAATGTAATTTCTGCTCTTACTTTCATTTTCTCTGTTAGTATATTGAGAAATGAGTTATTTTTTTAATTGCATGTTTAATTATGAAAAATTTTATATTATCTTTTAATTAAAAGTAGAGTATTTGAGTTAAATTATTCTATTTGTTATATTAAGAGAAATATAAGTTAGTTTTCAAAACCTCAATTATCAACATAGTGAATTTGTATATATACTTCAACTTCGTGTGAATGAAAATTAGTATTTATTTATCTTATTTTTTCACCTTTTGTCTATTATTGTTAAATTGCTTTTACAGTGTCACTTCAAATATTTTATTGAGTTAATTGGAGAGACATTGGGTAATAAAATTACATATGTTTCAAGTGTACATTTCTGTAATAAGTCATGTATATATTACATTGTAATGCTCACCAACCAGAGTCAGTTTTCCTTTTTTCACCATATAGTTAACCCTCCTCACTCCTCTACCACACCTTTTCTCATTAACCTCTGGTAGCCATTTAGAATGTTTTCTGAGTCTGAGTTTTTTGTTTGTTTGCTTTTTTGGTTGTTGTTGTTGCTGTTATGTTTATATCCCACATATGAGTGAAGTCATATGGTTTTAGATATTTTGTATTTGCCATATTTCACTTAACACGATAATCTCGATGTCTTTCAATGATGTCATCAATGGCAGTATTTCATCCCTTCTTATAGCCAAGTAATATTGCATTGTGTATATGTACCACATTGTATCTATGCAATCATCTATCGAAGTGTACTTTGATTTTCTTGTCCTGGCCACTGGTGAATAAGGCTGAAATAAAAATTGAAGCACATTATAACTTTATGGAAAACTGTCAGGTATTTTGAGTAGTACCCAGAAGAGAGACTGTTGTGTAATATGGCAATTTTATTATTTTTTTTCTTAGGTTGCATAAATGGATTTATAACCCTATGTGGAAACGAAGATGAATTCCCAGCCTTTTTGAGCTATCACTGCATAATTCACCAGCAAGTGTTAGCTAGCAAGAGACTAAACACAAAAGAGGTAATGGACATAGCATTTAAAATTGTTAATTCAGTTCGAAGAAGTTTCCTCAAATGGCGTCACTTCCAACTGCAACTCGATGAAGGCCAACCTGAATTATTACTACATACGATGTCAGATGGCTAAGTAGAGGTAAATTTCTGCAGCGATTTCGTGATTTATTGCCTGAAATTATAGATTTTCTTCACGAACAAGATGGAAACTGTGAAAATTTAAATGATGAAACTTGGCTTAGTGACTTAGCATTTCTTACCAATTTTACTTCAATATTAAGTCATTTAAATTTAGAATTACAAGGTAAAAATAAAACAGTAATTGATATGATCA
>PVKE010053140.1:0-10135 GCA_004027555.1 Craseonycteris thonglongyai
TGATGTTTAAGGGATGCTCATCAAGACAAAAAAAAAAATGGAGCATATTTTCTAGCAAGAAACAAACAAACAAAAAAGTAGCTAAATTGGAGTAAAAGCAAAACACTTCTTTGGGCTTCAGGAAAACACCCTGCTTTCCACTGAGTGGTGAGGTGGACCTGTCTAGATAAGATGAAATGAATTGCTTTAGCTGTGTTGCCCCAGATGTGCATCCTGAAGGCATCGAGAACTCAGTCACTCTTTTTTGGTTCCTGGGTTAATGTCATGTAACAAACTTACACTTCAGCTAAAAATTACTTTTACTGGGAATTTGGAGGAAAAAATCATTCTCCTTATTTGTTCAGGAAAATAAAAGTTTTAATGGCCTTCATAGAGGACATAATTAATAGAATAAATTAAGTTTTACTGACTTAGTCTAGATCTGGACAAACTAAAAAGCCTTCACTTAAAATAGGCTCAACTGAAGTATATAGGAAGGGGCAAACTGAATTTAGAACGCTTTCAATGCACTGACTTTTTAAAAAGAGGCTTTCTCAAAATCCTGCCATTTCAGACCAAGTGGCTGAATCTGAAGAACCTAATGCTAAGTACAATAAGCCAGACACACAAAGACAGACCAGCTCACTTGTATGTGAAATCTCAAATAGTAGAACTCATTGAAGCAAAGAGGAGGCTGTCAGGGCTTGGGTGTTGTGAAAATGGAGAAACGTTGTTGGAAGGGTACAAATTTTCACTTATGCAAGATGGGTAAGTTCTGGAGATCTAATGTACTAACTGCAGTCTATAGTTAATGGTACTCTACAGCTGAAATTTACAGTGAGGGTCCCTATTAAGAGTTCTCACTATACGCACACAAAAGGTACCTAAGTGAAGCTATAGATATGTAAATTAGCTGGATTGTGGTGATTATTCTATGATGTATACACATGTAAAAATATCAAGCTGTATACTTAACATATATCATTTTAGTCAGTTATATGTCAATAAAGCTATGCACATACACACACATCCTTGACAATCATTGACTAGTTAAATAAAGCCAAAAATGAATGGATAATATCAAAGGAAAAATAATCCTTCAAACCCAGACTTTCCAAAACAATTAGGAACTTTATATACATAAAATTTTTCATTGTACTAAGAAAAGCTTACTAATGTTTCCACTTTACACTACTATGTGGACTCATTAGATTGGTTGATAATTCGTAAACATTCTAAATTTAATATACTGGCTTTGAGGGAGCTAGGTTGGCTCAGGGGGTTGAACATTCATCTTGTAGCCCCAGGGTCCAAAAATCAAATCCTGGTCCCAGCCTGTGTGGACCAATATGCTGAACTGGGGTGTGCCCTCAGTTTGGTTCTCACTGGGGTGTGACTTCCATGCAGGAGGTACCCAGTCAGTTCCTGCCCTGCACATCCCTGCACCCTCTTGTGAAACAAAACTATGTAGAAAACTAATGATGTGCCAATATGGAGACTGCTCTGGGCCCTTCCCCTTCTCTCCTTCTCTCTCTGTCAAAAACAATAGAAATAAATCTTTAAAAATATATATTGGCTTTGTGTTACAAGTAATTTAACAGGCTTTCCACCCACCAAATATTTTAAATTTATGAGACTGTAAACATATGTGTTCAGTTACATTAAAAATTAACAACTGTTGTCTGTTAAAAGGATCCATCCCTGTAAACTCTGAACAAAGCTGCAAACCATTTAAACTTAATTTCCTTTATGCCGTCTCAAAGTTGTTAGACGTCATCCCCCTGACTCTTAATATTATCAGTGATCAGGCTGCAATACAAATTCTTAATGATCTTGAACACTCTAATTTAACTAATATTAAATAATTGATATTCATTGGTGACCAGTTATCTTTCTTACTTGGTCAATTTCTAAAAACGCAGATTTTAAAAATGGCAAATAATTCTATGAAAATGTATTTACTCTGAAACCCCAGCCAAAATGGTAACTCCAATATTGTAATTGAGAGAGGTTTTTGTGAATAAAGAAGAAAAAACATTCAGAGCAAAATTCATCTTTGAATATAGCTTAGTCTTCATAAAATAAATACATTGTTCTCTGTCCTGTTCAGAAAAGATAATTTCTGTATCACATCAGAAGTTAATTTTCTGATAGACGGTTATATATTCATAGCTATGCATTGACCTTGAGTTATTTTTTGCAGACGACTCATTTATAAAAAAAATTAAAATTACCTAAGGTTATTTATACTAATGTTTCAGTAATAGTTTATCTTCAAATATTCATGACTTGTGTTTATATACTGACATAAGAAAATGTTTAGTCACCTTTTTGATATTGTCTTTTGCAATCCAGATCCAAAATCCTAAATAATAAAATTTTAAAGTTAACATTTATATTTAAAATAGCTTTGGGGTTTCCAAGCAGTCAATGGGTTACGCAAAAGATATTTCCTTACCCCACAGAGTAATATTCTATGTGTTAATTAGTGCTAGACTACCTTTTTTTTTTCCGCTCTCTTAGCAATTAAAAAACAAAATCTCTAGAAAAATCAAGAGGACATTAATTCATACTGGGTTAATTATTTTGAGGTAAATGTTACCACTATAAATGTTTTAGCAATGAAGTAATCACCAGGTTGGACAGACACAATTAGGTTTTTGTTCTGAGTGGTATGCACTGTAAACAAATAGATTTTTTTCCCTAGATATAAATGTTCTTGCCATTTTTGCTGATTAATAACATTTCTTTATGCTACAAATCAAAATACCCAGGAGCTTAGCCAACAGCCTTCATATCATATCATTCTTACCTCAGGAAAATCCTCAACTAGATATGAATAAATAGAAGATTTTACTGGAGTCCATTATGATAATGTGGGTTGATATGATATAATTAACTAACCAGCCCTATTCATATCTCTCACCAACATATTGGTTGTGCACTTTAATCCTACCCATAAATAAAGGCCCTTGCTACAGAGTGTGGATCAGAACATCATTTTGTAAAGAAGCAGCAAAAGAGCTGTAATAAAAATTGACATCTCATTTCTGCAAAGAACCATTAGCAGCTCTATCCAGGGGCTGGCTCGGGGCTCCCAGAGTACTCTCAATTCAGAAGCCAAAAATTTTGTAGAAAAAGACTGCATCACTCAAGGCCCATAAAATAAGAATCAATTCCCTAAGACTGAGTAAACTGAGTTAATCACAGATGCTTAATCTATCATCAGCCCTAGTTTATCATAGTTGTGATTGGTATCTCCTTTCAATGGACTACATAGAATTTAGAAGGAAAAAAAAAACACATCCATGAAAGATTTAAATATGGATATAAAGTAAAAAATTTTTCATGAAACTTAAGGTTAATGATTTTACACACACACATTTGTCTTGTTTATAAAGTTATGCAAAAACAGTGGTCAACTATCAGACTAAATAAGAGAATGCCTGCAAAGAATAAGCAGGTAACCTAAATAACATGGGCAGAGTCATTAAACACATCAATGCTGAGAAATAAATCAGAAACCAGTCAGACATGCTGGGCATGAAATAAAGTACATGAGTAATCTGTGAGACATGTTAAGCAAAGATAAATTAAATAGATAATATCTTTGCTGAACAAAGATTAAAAAAAAACAAAAAAGACTGGAATGCCCAGAAGCTCCCAAATATTCGTGATGCAGTTACTGTCAATGAGGCACTCAAAATTCATGAGATAATAAATTGGCTATCCCATGGTGACAGGCATGATCCTGGGAGCACTCTACTAAGAAATGCAAATAAAACCTGTCACTGCTCCTTGGCTACTGGTGAGCTCTAGCTATTGGCCAGGTGCACGTGCTCCTGTGTTAACAAGTATAGTCATGCACCGCTAAAGGGCAGAAATCCATTCTGTGAGATGTACCCTTAGGCAACTGCATCATTGTGCGAGCATCATATTGTGTTCTTGCAAAGCAAGTCAGCATAGCCGACTGCTGTAATTGTATGTGCTATGATAGTACATGACTGGCAGTGTGGTCGATTTACACCTGCAGTACCACAAATGTTTGAGTAATACACTGTTCTGCGGCTTCACAAGGGTTATGACATCATCAGGCGATAGGAATTTTTCATCGCCATTGTAATCTTATGGAACCATCGTATATGTGGTCCTTCGTGGACCGAAATATTGTTATGTGGCTCATGGCTGTGTGTTAATTCCGGGCACCTTCTGTTTGCTGAACACCCTTGATCAAACCTCAGCTCTGGTTCTCAAAGCCACACTCTCAGCAGGGAAGGCAGATGCAGTAGACAGTGAAACAAGACCTAAGAACAGCGGGGACTCCATAGCTCAAGTCTCATGGCTCTTCTTTGCATGTCTGCACCCTTTCCTAAGTATGTTAATTGACTTCATGTATTTCCCCCTGCTTGTCACTCAAAATGTGTTTTAAATTGATTTAATAAGCTGTCTAATTTGAATGATATCATTGATCTGTGGCCAGGTCATATACTTGGAGACTACCATTGTATTAAGACTATGACCGTATTAATGCAATTTCTCACATCACCAATACCAACAGTTTGAACCTCATTAAAATCAGAGGAATGAATAATTAATTCCATTACAATTGGAACAGCAATCACAGTGTGTCAGATCCTGTATCTTGGCTCTACCTGGAACATTCTTAAAGGATTCTCTCATTTAATCCCTTTAAACCTTCACTCACACATTACCCTTTAAAAGCCTCCTTACCATTGTCACCCTATTTAACATTAAATCCTGTGTACCTGTACCACTAATTTTTAAACTTTACTGTTTTTTCCATACAACACTTGACTCTAGAGTTTACTTAATATGTGGTTCACGGTCTTTCCACAATAGAATGTTAATTCTGTAAGTGCATGTGCATATATTTGATTGTTTTTCATGATTCCTGCTTTTAGCAGTGCCAAGCTTATGGTTGGCATCCATTTAATTAATGAATAAATTTTTTTTTCTTTTTCATTTTTAATATGCTAAAAATATTTTAATCATTCTCAAGACTGGTAATAATCTTATGAGTAATTGATACAACAATTTTGCTGATGGGAGTAAAATATGATGTAGGCCCTTATAGAATATACTTTGACAATAATTACAAGTTTTAAAGGTATCCATATCAGTTTGAATCATTTATTCAATTTCTGGTACTCAATTTAAGAGAAACTATTTGAACTATAAGGAACAATGTTAAAGTGCTCATCTATGAAATGTAGAAATGTTAGCAAATTTTTCCATAATTTTAAGTAGAAAGTATCTTAACATTTAAAATTATGTCACCTGATCTCTTTTTAGGAGAAGAGAATTGCAAACATACTAATAACTCTATTTCTAGAATATATATTTTTGATCAGACATTTCATAGCATAATTTTATGAGATATTGTTTTACAATAATGATAGTATAATGTTATCTAGATTTTTACAGCAAATTCAATGAAGTCTCTTCTGAGATAGAGAAGGACTTCAAAATTTCTCAGATCATAAGGATGATGATTATTACAATTAATAATCATGCTTAATTCTTACTGGTTAAAGTAAATGAAACAACTGAGAGCACACGTCTTCAACTTGCTTTTCCCCAAAAGATTGGCTTTACATAATTATTATAAGATGATAGCTTTAAAATATTGGAAATCTGTATTGTGGCTTGATTTATTACCACTTATTACAGCTGCAAGTATTCAAACATTTTTCTGATTGGACTATGCCTCTGAGGATATTGGAATCACTTTTCAAGAGAGAAAACATTTCCCTTTCATTATTAATACTTACTGATCTTTCAACAACATTGTTCTGCATATCTGTCATTGTATGACAAACTACTCATAACATAAGAGCATAAAACGATCATTTCAGAACCCTCACAGATACTTGAGTCAGGAATTCTGGAGAAGTGAGGATAGCTGCTCTCTGCCATATCTGGGTCTCAGCTCAGGTAACTCACGTGCGGGTTCCTTAAACATCTGGGGACCACAACGACAGTAAACTGGAAGAATTCTTTTCAAAATAGTTGATTTAAGGGTCTGGCCCTGGTTGGGGTGACTAAAGTTTGGCTTCAGTTTGGACCCTTAACAGAAGCTCTTACACTTGACCTTTGTCACATGGTAACCTCAAGATGTTCAGCCTTCTTAAAAGATGTGTCAGCACATCAAGAGTGAATGTTTTGTTGAACAAGACAGAAGCTGCACCGTCTCTTATAATTTAGACTCTCACGTTGGTGCTCTTGGTCAAAGCCAGCGAAAGCCCACCTAAGTTCAAATTAGGTAATGGAAGCTCCATCTTTCAATGGAAGGTACTTCAAATCACTTGATGGCATATTTTAAAATCACCAGAAGTATAAACTGAGGAGTCCATAAAAATATATGGTTAACAATAGTTTTGAGGGAAGTATTAATGCTTCTTCTTGCCCGTGTCTCAAAAAAATGAATAATAAAGATATATTTACCTAACACAGCAAATGTTTTTATGAAGTTCAAAGAAAAAAATCATAGGAGAAGAAAAAACTAGATAGGTAAAAAATACTTAAAGGGAGATAAGGCCAAAATAATGTGAGATAATACGTTGTACTACACGTAAGCCAAAATTATAGCAAGCGTAATTTAGAATGGCCTAGGAAAAAATATGAACAGTGGAAAATATGCTTTTCTATCTCTCAGACTAGATAATATCAATGCTAAAGATGTTTTTACCTAATATAGTACATTCATTTTGTGAGATGAAAAGAGACTCAAGGTCCTCAAGATAATACTAATGTTTAAAGTGGAGAGTCAAAGATGCTAGATTTTAGTCAATTGCTCCTAATTCTAGCTATAAAAAGGCTGATATTAGCACTGGATTTAGTAAACATGTGTCTGAACGCATTTAGAAATTCTATTTAGCTATTCTACTGAAATAAACTAAATAACAAGATTATATTAATTTCCTGATAAAGTATAGGATAAAGTTTATTGATTTTTACCACTTTAATATGAGGTCATTTGCATAGGGGAAAATGATTAAATAGGATGACTATATCATGCAATTAATATGTCATCTTCTAGAAAGAGGTGCTTTTTGCAAACACATATTTTATGACATAACAGCATGGTCTTCTGGATATAGCTAGACCATCGTAGGCAGATTGTGCATGTTTACTCACTCAGGATGTGGAGCGATACATGCCATTGAAACACAGCCTCTGCAGGGACCTCGAACATCCCATCCCAGTAACACTGCAAATATATGAGCCTGTACTCCAGCTTCAGCTAGGATAGCTGAAAACATACACATACTGTGAACCGCTACTCGCTGTTAAACACTTTACTTTACAATTGGGACACTACAGGGAATGAGACATATCATTTCTGCATGAATGAGTATGTTCTCTTTGTCTGTGTTTGTATATGTGTGTGTGTGTGTGCACGCATGCACGTGCCCCCATACCAGAGCCTCTGGTGAGAAAGAGGACGATGAAAGAAGCTCAGTATAAATAATGTTCGGAAAGCAAGGGTGCAAATGTAGGAACATTCAGAAGAGAGGCTGTGCTTCATATAGTAGCCAGCTCTGGCTACCATAACAAAACATTATTGACCGGGGGAATTAAACAAGAGAAATTTGTTTTCTGACAGTGCTGGAGGCTTGAAGTAAGTCAAAGATCAAGGTTCCAGACGATTGTTTTTGGTGGGAACTCCCTTCCTGGTGGGCAGATGGTTACTTTCTCTGTATGTCCTCATATGGTCTGTCCTGAGTGTGCACTTGGAAAGAAAAAGAGACTGAGTTCTCTTATGTCCCTTCTTATAAAAGTGCCTATACTAGTGGATCAGGGCCTTATTTTTATGACTTCATGGATCCTTACTTATATCCTTGAAGAATAATACATTTTTAAATAACCACACTAGGGTTAAGGCTTCCATATAGGAATTCTATGGGGACATAAACATTTAGTCCAAAATGACTGGAGAAACATCTGTGAGTTATTGACCTTGAGAAGTGCTTATCCAAACCTTGGCTTGAATTACCTTCCAAGCACCAATTAGTCTTTTTTAAGAAAGCAGGCCCAGGACAGCATTGTGAGCTACTGTAGTAACATGTGTTGGCTAACTAGAGGTAGATAATTCTAGAAAGAGTCATGGGGGTTGGGGGGGTGGGGGAGTTAACAAAGAAGTAGTGGGAAAAGAATCGAGAGAGATTTATGTGACAAAAATCAAGATTTCAAAGGTATCAAACAGAATTAAGTAAATACCAATATAAAATTCAACTGAGGTGTTAAGTAGGGTATTAAGTCATCAGTATTCAGTTAGAACATCTAATGTGTCTGAGCAGAAACTGTTAAGCAGAACTTCAAATATTTTGAAAATTTAATTTGTTCTCTTCAGAATAGGTATCATGACATATGGGTATTTCTTAGCATGTGAGTGATAATTCATTTATATTTTTATCCTCAGGGAATTATCTACCCACTAAGGCACCAGTCAAAATAAAATCAAGAAATCTTTTTCTTTAGATGTTTATAAACTGGCCTACAATTGTGTGCATAATTATACCTACATTCTGACATCTTTTCTTCAGTGATTTATATTTGTATATGCTGGAAATATGTTAAATGGCAGTCTTCTATTTAATAACATAGGACTAGCAACGTATGCTTCAGGCATGACACAGATTTCTGCTTCTGATTCATATCACACAAGATGAGAGCCAGAATATTTTATAAGTAAATACTAAAATATCTTTTCTTTTTAGAAAACCTTCACAAAAATAAATCACTTGGTGAAGCTGTCATGTGACTCATAGAATGCCATAATTATCAGTCACTTGCTAGAACAAGTGGTTCACACCCTCTATCTTGTCTTTGATTTAAATTGTAACAATATTAAATAAACTTCTAAAAGAAATTGTTTGAATATTGATTATTTGCCATTCTCTGTTAAAACAAAAAATTAGTGCAGTATATACAATTATTGAAATTCAACATCTCTATATAGATATAGCTATCAATATTTACTTGATTTCTATTCACTCTATGTTCAAATAAGTCAGATGAGATATAACCTGTCTAAAAATGTGACTAACATATTTACCTGAAAAATATTCTGTAACACTCATATTTTGTATCTTTCATTTATTTCCTTAACCTTCATTTCCTTTTAAGAGTTTTCCCAGTAGTCTTAAAAGTTCATTTCTTCCTAACACTGAATTCTATAAAACTACTGTTTTGTGTCAAGTAAATTTGTCAGAATATTTTAAAATAATCTTTGCTTATTTCTTGTATCTCCTCATATTCAAAATGTTATTCTAGGTAGCATCAATAGATAGAAAGTAATCTGATCAATTTCACAATCATTCTTCTCTTTTCTAATTAACATCTACCAGAGCAAGTAGGTTTAAATTCCTAAATCCTAAGTATTGCATATATTATTCATTGGCCTTTGGTATTAGCATCACCTAGGAACTTGCTGGAAATGTAAATTTTCTGTTCCTACCCTTGACCTACAGAATCAAAAGCCCTGGAAGTGAGACCTAGCAACTTTTGACTTAAAATAATGCACCCCCAAAGTCATCCTGGTACACACTGAAGTTTGAGAATTTCTTTTATGGCACAAAGAATCACATTGAATGCCCAAGAATTATGTTGTCTGGATCATCTTGGAATCTGAACAAAGATAGACTCTCCTAGGAAAACTATGGAGGACAACTCTTGGCTAATATGAAACATATAATTAATTTAAAGCAATTAATTTAAACTAAAGAATGATAAGAGGTTGAGTATACATGTTTTATTGATTATTTTCCATTTTCTTTGAACATAAAGAAAAATGGTGGGATGCTGGGATAGCTCAACAGGTTGAGAGCTTACCTTGCAACAGCGAGGTCCTGGGAACAAATCCCAGTCCCAGCCCGTGCAAACCCATATACTGAACTGCAGCACAACTGGTAACCACAGGCATAGCTTGGCTGTGAAGGTTCTCACCTCCTATGCAGGAGGTCCCTAGTTTTGTTCTCACCCTGGGCAGCCCCACATCCACCTACATGGAATGAGATCATATCACAGCTAAAGATGTATAACTATGGAGACCACTCTAGGCTCTCCCCCTTCTCTCTCTCTCTCATACCTTCTTTCAGACAACACAATAAATCTTAAAAAAGAAAGAAAGAAA
>PVKE010053141.1:0-10129 GCA_004027555.1 Craseonycteris thonglongyai
GAGGCTTTACAAGAGCTTGAATAAAAGCCTAATACAGTGAAACCAATTACTACTTTAAAATTTTAATTTTTTGTTAAAAGTTGAATGGCAATTTGAGTATCAAATATCATCATATGTTATCTTTTACAATTTTGGGTGTTTTCTTTCCTCAACATCTCACTTTTTAGGTAAATAAAGTTAAACAAGAAAAAGATGTTTTAAATTCAGAAGTTCTTGAACAGAGAAAAGTCTTAGAAAAATGCAATAGAGGTATGTGTTTCCACTCTTTTTTCACATATATATGTAATTTATTTTGTTTACATATGTTTTGTGTTGTTTTATACCTGTGCCTAAAGATTCTGTAGCAAGGATCTTCTCTGATATTGTGTTTTCCTCATTTCTAACAATGAGTCTCTCCCATTTCTGTTTTATCACTCACCATAGAATCTTGGGACACTTAAAAGGGATTTTACTTAAGGAAACTCATGACCCATTCATTTTGAAACATAAAGCCTTAATACTGACCTGTCCTGCATATATCCTGGGGCCATAGCCATATTGGCTATCCCCTCAATCTTTATGAATTTGGTAAGTCATTTAGTAAACCTCTCTGCAGTCCAGAAGAGATTAGGATGTCTACATAAATACGTGCAACATGATATGATAAAATTTTAACTGAAGAGGATATGGAAAAATGGGACAAAGGGAAGCTAAGGGTATATGCTGATGCACAAAGTGCGTACTTGCTCTGAGGTCTTAAGTGTTTGCTGCCTATGTGCCTGAAGTCTGGCTCTGAGCTATCTAGGGTCCAGTGAGATGCTCTGATGATCATCTTACAAATTCATGATCATTTATAGAAATCACATAAAAATGAACCTGTTGATCAGGAAAAGCAAACCTGGTCTCCTGATGAGAAGGAAATTTCTCCAAAGGCTACTTCTAGAGAAAACTATGTAGTTTGATCTTACTTGTTAGAAAACATAGCGTCAGGTCTGTGTTCTGTGTCCCTTGGTTTAGGGGAAAGGGAGCGATGCCAAATTTTAGTTCTGCAAACATAATTCTAAGGGAGGAACTTACTTTGCAATTTGTTCTCCTTTTGTTTTGTTTTGTTTTGTTTTTGCGTAAAAGGAGATCTTTCAGGCCTGGGGCCTTCCCTGTGACTGTTAACGGTAATTTTCATCTTTGCATAATTTGTGACTTGAGATTTTTGAATAAAGGACCTTGCAACTAAGTGTAGGAGATGCACTAGAGTGTAACATTTTCTCAGTTCTTTCTACATTTAAGAAGAAAGACATAGTGTGCAAGAATTTTCCATCTTGATGCACTGTGCTGGAAACAGCGTTCTACAAAGGTTAGTCACGTGCATCTTGCCTTCAGAGAGCCCCCTGTCTAGGAAGAAAGAGAGATTATATAAATAAGTGCATGACTAGGACCAACCTAATTTCTTTTAGAATCCAAGTAAACAGGGCCAGAACCTATGAAAATTAACTTTTTATTATAGTGTTCTGGACACAGAAAAGAGAGTCAATTATCTTGCCCAGGGCTTCACGTAGTCATAGTTTTCTTTGTTTTCTTCATGAAATTTCTTTTTTAAGTAGGTTTGGAAATCATTTAGCTCTCGGGGACCTATAATTCACATCACAAATCACCACTTATATTGCTTTACTTGAGTAAGACTATTAGTCTTTCCTCTGAGTAGGCAGCAGATTTACAGAGTAGAGAGTTAGAAATTCTATGTCATTACAACAGCAAACCAGTCCTTAGTCAGTTAGGACTGAAGTGCCCTGGCGGAACATTGTGTGAAAGCAGCCATTAAGGGAGGCTTTTGGAAGATTTTATTGATATGACTCAGGTCAGTATTGAAAATGCCTCTCCAGACACACATGGAGAGATGGTGTGGTACCTGCCTGTGTTGTTCCCAGTCTCTACTGGTGTCACCGCTCCCTCTGCCCTGTCTATATCATTATTTAACGAAACAGACCACAAAATCTCAGAGAATAGCATTTTCGTAGTTCTTCTTTGATTGGCCCTTCCCTTTGAAGATTTCTCTCCTACAGTGATTCCTTCATTCAAAGCTCTGACTCTGGGCCTGAATGGCTCTCTGAGGCTGTTTCTCTTCTTTGTAAGCAGGGAGAACACTTAAAAGTAACATATATTTTTCTTTTTATTCAGCTAATATATATATTTTTGGGGGTGGAAAGTATGGATTCGTAAAGGAAAAGGGGGAAAAAATTCTCAATCTTTCAAGTCCAGAGATAAGTACTGTTAACATGTAGTGTATATATTTTGAATCTTAAAAAACCCTTTGATCTATATTCCATTCTTGCTAAATATGTTTATAACATATGGAAAGAAGTACATCTTTCTCCTTTGGTACCTTACAAGCCCCTGAACACCCCTTTCTACTCGTATCCCTCTCTTGGATTTTTATCATTTGTTGATAGTTGTGCCAAATACATATATGACCCTAAAAAACGTATTGTTTAATTCTGCATGTTTTTGCACTTGATCTTAGCCAAAAGGCTGAGAAGAAGTTAGCATGGTTCTGAATGTTATATGAATGGTATCATTTTGCATATGTCCTTCTGCAGCTTTCTGTGTTTGTGAGGTTCATCCATGTGGAAAGGCTTTGCTATGGTATGCTTATTTTCGCTGCTGTATAATACGTCATTGTGTTTGTTCTAGAATTCATTTATCCAGTATGCTGGAGTTTTGTCTAGTGTTTTGCTGTTCCAAGTTATAGTGTTGTGAAAATTCTTATGCATATCTCCTGGTGCACATGTCTAAGAGTTTCACTGAGATGCATGCCAACTGTAAAATTTTATCTTTAGTTTCACTACATAATACCAAAGTACTTTTAAAATAGGTTTATAAGTTTACACTCCTGTCAGCAATCTATTTGGTCCCATTGTTCTCTATCCTTTCCAAACTTGGTATGTGCTTTTTAATTTTGTCAGTTGCCTCTTAACATATCTTTTTATTTTCCATCTCCTTGATTACTAATGAAGATGAGCATCTTTTTACATGTTCATAGGCCTTTCACATGTCTCGTCTTCTATGAAATGCCTTGTTGATGTATTTTGTATGTGGCTTTTAAAGAACAAAAATGAACTCTTTCTAAAAATTACAAATATCTTTGCATTCAATAAATATGCTTCTACAATATAATTTTGATGACTGAATAATATTTCATGTACATACCATACTTTCCTGATCTTTCCATGTTAGACCATCTAGACTACCGGTATTTTACTATTTTCCACAACAATGCAGAGAGCATTCCAGCAACTAAATCTCTGTATATTTTTATGATATATTCTCTTAGGAGGATAAATACATTTCTAAAAGTGGAATTGTTGAGTCAAAGAGTATGAATAATTTTAGATTTTTGATTCACACTGCCCTCCAAAAAGGTTGTATCAATTTATATTTCAAGTAGCAATGGTTGAAGGTGCTCATGTGCCTGTGTAAAGACTTTCAACACTACTTTTCATCCATATTCCTGATAATCTGTGTGGCATATTGTTTGTGTTCTTTTCCTTGTCTTCTGAAGTGTCCATGCTAGCAGTAGAAGAATATGAGGAGATGCAGGGAAACTTGGAACTGGAGAAGGACCTTCGAAAGAAAGCAGAGTCATTTGCACAAGAGGTACGTTTCTTGTAGAGAATATTTTTGTTTTTTTTATAAAGGGTTTTATTTATTTACTTTTATTTATTTTTAAATTTATTTATTTATTTTATTGCTTTTGACAGAGAGAGAGAGAGAGAGAGAGATACAGAGACAGAGAGAAAACTGAACTGGGGGAGCTCCCCAGTTCAGCACATGGGTCTGCACAGGCTGGGGCCGGGACTCGATCCTCGGTCCCCGGCGCTGCAAAGTGAGCGCTTAACCCACTGAGCCATCCCGGCTTCCCCTTTTTTATTATTATTAAAAGATATTTGCAAATAACACATCAGAATATATTTTGAGGTTGAATAATAACCTATTACTTTGAATTAAGGACCAGCTGATTTAGGGATCAGCTATGGAATAGGATCAGGTTTACTGAACTTAAGTGTCAGAAGATCTGAGTTCAGATTTTGGGGTGTTGATCAGTTACCAGTTCTTATGACCTTAGAATAATCCCTTAGCCTCTTGGGGCTTCACTTTCACCATCTATAATATAGGTGATGATATCCACCTAACCAAATGGATTTTAAATTCAAATGGTTGCAGCCCTGGGGACCTGGGATCGAATCCTGGCCCTGGCCCCTGCGGACCCATATGATGAGCTGGGAGTTCCCCCAGTTCAGTTCTCTCCCTGTCTCTGTATCTCTCTCTCTCTCTCTCTCTCTCTCTCTCTCTCTCTCTCTTTGTCAAAAAACAATATAAATAAATATTTTAAATTCAAATGGAATGATTATTCAAAGGTATTTTGTGAACTATAAAATGCTATATAGGAGGGAAATTATATTTAGGGGGTACCTATAACTTGTGATGGAAAGTCCAGCTTGAGTGTAGGATTTTTGTATGTTTCAAAGAGCCTTCCAAATCTAGGCTGTCTCCATATAGCATCTCACGTAATGGTGTCATGGCATCAGTGCTTCTCTTTGGCTATGACGCAGCGCTCTCATCATGTGAATTGACTCTTCCACTTGCTATGGAACATTGCCATGTTGTACATCTTAGCCCTTCCCCAGAGTAATGATCTTCCTCTCATGTCAGAGAGAAGCTTTGAGCTTCTCACGTTCCGGCTTAACCTTTGTTGACAAGGAGTCATTGGGTGTCCCATGGCTCTGGATTGGTTTCCAGTATAATGGTGAGGTGCCAGTTGGCTGAACTGTAACAGCTTATGATGGGGAGCTGATCTGCATAAGCTTTCCTTCATGTAGGAGTCTTTTGAATCTGTATGTGTGCTGTAGGCTGAAGGAGAATAGCCAAGGAAATGTAAAACATTCTTAGGTGGAGGTATCCACAGTCTACAAAGAAGACAAAGCGTGGGGTTAGGCGAATGACATTTGAAAATCAGATTATGGTTTTGTGCAGGAGTCTTTCTGTGCTTGAATATAGCTGTGCTAGCAATGAACTCTATAAAAGGTTTAGCCCAAGAAGATCTGGTTTGAAATATTGTAATTCATTTTATTCAGAGAATTTAATGAAAGGTGAGTAAATATTGTTCTCTTATTACTTGGAAGAAAGAAAAAAGAATTGGAGTGTGTCACAGCCCTTTGGAAAAAGCTGCAGCAATATCAATAATGGAACTAGATAAATAGCTGAGGGGGGAGGGAGAGTGGAGATAATGTGAAGATGCCTTCATTGCAAAACTGAAGAGATCGGCTGATTTTGACCTGAATGCCAGGGTCTTATTTTGAGAGACATTTTGCGTTTTCCATCTGTTTGTAAAATGCTGCTAGAACACAAAGCAGCTCAAAGGAAACTTGAAGGCCATGCAGTAGCAGAGAAGATAGATGGAAAAAGCAGGATTCCACTAGGAATATGAAAATGAATGATACACTTTGCTACTAACCTGGTAGTGATTGGTGCTGACACGTTTATCCAGAGTGAAGAGATGGATGTTTGCAGACGGAGAGCAAGAGCCGTGGCACTTATGTTACTGGGAGCACAAATATTTGCAAGGGTGCTCAGTAATTTTACAATATCTAGATTTGATTTATACCCTAGTGAGAAGAAAACTATTTTTTAAATTAAAGCTACATTAGAACTACGATATTTTTCCTTTGGCATGGTTTTACAAATTCTCAGCTTTTTAACGTAACTACTGCTGAAAGGCTCATGACACGATTTAACAAGAGAAGTGCCAGTTTTATACATTTTGTTCCTTAACTACATTCAGCAAATATTTTATTAAGCCAGACACTGTGCTGGTAGTGGGAATACAATGGGGAAGAAAGTAAATATGAGCTCTACCCTTTGAAGCTTACTATCTAGAGCTTTCAAGTTAATTTACTTTATGTATTTAATTACAAAAGAATATATATGCCTTGTAAAAATACAAATAGTTCTCAGATGTGTAAAGTGAAAATTGAAAGTTTTTCTCTACTCCTACTCCAATTTTCCACTTAAAAAACAAAAATATGATCACCTATTGGCTAACTTGTGTTGGGTTTTGAGGGAAAGAAAGAACAGGTGAATAGAAAATAATGTTATTTTCAGTCATGTGAAGTTGTGAAGCTTAGATGAATAATATATGTAAATTGCTTAATAAAGTACTTAATAAATATTAACACACCATTTTTCTTCTCTCTCTCTCTTTTTTTAAACCCTCCTGCTAACTGCTTCATTAAGGGGGAAAACTAATTGGTTTAAAACAAAACATTAGGTCTAATAAATAGAAGATGAGATTAATTAGGTTGATAAGAGCTTGGGCATGTAAATTAGATAGATCTGGGTTTAAATCTTGGTTTTGCCACTTACATGTATCCTTGGGAAAATTGCTTAACCCCTGTAAGTTTTAGTGACCTTATTACTAAAAATGGGATAATAGTAGCCACTTGACAATGTTGTTCTAAGGATTAGATGATGTAATATATTAAAATGATTACTACTGTAAGTATCATGTAGTGTTTAGTAAATTTTAGCTACTCATAGCAGAAGCATTTAACTCATAGGATTAATGTAAGTGTTATAATAATGCACATAAAGTATGTATTACAGTGTCTGATACAAGTTCTTGATAAATGTTAGTTAGCTACTACTATTAGCATTAATAGATTTTGAAGCCGTAATAAAAGATTAAAAACTGAAGTGTAGGACACATTATTGTACCTTGTTAGAGAAAGGGTAAAAGTACTGAAGATGGTATAAAAGTTACGAATGAAACCATAGCAACCATTACTACTAAAACTGTTACACTATCAAGTACAGATATTGCTTTTATGTTTTTAATAAAAGCTTCACATACTTTTCTGTTGCTCGAGTGTCATTTGAGGTGATATGTGAGATTGGTTAATTGGTATGTACATCTTTGTCATTAACTTTTGTAGATGTTCATTGAACAAAACAAGCTAAAGCGACAAAGCCACCTCCTGCTACAGAGCTCTGCTCCTGACCAGCAGCTTCTGAAAGCTTTAGATGAAAATGCAAAACTCACCCAGCAACTTGAGGAAGAGAGAATTCAGCATCAACAGCAGGTAACAGATTCTCTTCTGGAGTCTTAATAAACTAACTCTCTCTCTCTCTCTCTCTCTCTCTCTCTCTCTCTCTCTCTCTCTCTCTCTCTCTTTCTCTCTCTCTTTCTCAAAATGAGAGAAGTCAGTCTTGTCACTTGGAGTTCCACATTTTACTTTACTAAGTTACTAAGTCACCCTTTAGAGAAAAAAATTACGACCAAATGAACTTAACTTAGTGCACAACTGAAATTTATAGTGTCCTATTGTAGACTGGCCAAAAGATCAGAAGAAGCAAGGAAAAGAGACACCACTCAAAAAGAGGTTGTGTAATGCACATAATGCACCATTTGGCAATCAGCTGAGTGCCTTTTTGGAGACTGCCTTTACTAGGACAGAATTATTCTCAAAGAGCTTGTTGGAAGGCAGCATAGGTTTTATTCCAAGAGGGAGAAAAAGTCCATATTAGTAGGAACTGTTTGCTTAGAGAAAATTTCAGCTTTTGTAAACTTGCATAAATGTGTATGTTTAAAGACTTCCTGAGTGGGTATTTCAGTTGGTTTGGCCTACCTCGGTGTGCTGGGCAGAAAGGATAGTCAACGTGGTAGGTGAGAATGAGCAGGAGACTCGAAGAGGTAGAACAAAGGCTTTGAAGTTAAAGAAACCATGTAAGAAAACTTACGTCCATATGTATACTACTTGCCGTGCACCTAGTTTGTGAAGGAAAGGCTGTCGGCTGCTGTTTATTATCACCCGTTCGAGTCTCTTTAAATGACAATATTGACATTTACTCCTGGGAAGTTTCTGAATTTTTTCAAAGTTGGTCGTGAGATAGAGTTGATGTTTTCTGTTCTCTCAATAAGAAATGTTGGTATAGGAGTGTGGAGGGCCCCTCAATGAATAGCTCTTGTGACTAGGGAACGGGATGGGTAGGAAAGAATTTCTCCCTCCCTCCCCCATATGATTGGAATTACCATTTCAAATAAAGAGAGAATAAAAGTGTGTTTTCTTTAAAATTTAGCTTATCCTAGAAAATTTTGGTTCTGAAAAGTCCTACTTCTTGTAGTTAACTCATTTAGTAAATAACACATGCCTAGAACTGACTGAATTGAACTTGAACTGAGCTTTGGGACTAACTGAATTGTTGTGAATGTACCTTGTTGTGGGAGGGGGAGAGGTGCTAAAGATGAGATAAAAGTTATGAATGAAATTGGAGTAGTCAGTACATCTAATACTGTTATACTAGACCAAATGGCTATTCTGTATAAATGTTTCATGTATGTGGTTTAAAATAATTCTTACTGTCTGTAAGTTCCCTTGCAAACACAGTACTCTTTTAGTAATAAACACAGAGCATTGTTTTTATGATTATAAAAATAACATATGCTGCTTCTAATAAAATAATTTCAAAAAGACAGAACAAGTTAAAGAAGAAAATTAATTTCCTATTTTGGTGCATATCCAAATGCTATGTAAATATATAATGTTATGACTATGGTTTAAATGGAATAATAACGTGCTTACTGTTCAATAACCTGATTTTTTTTCAATTGGTTACATATCTTCCCATGTCAGTGTATAGTGAGCTATGTAATTTTAAATGGTTGTATAGTATTTCATTTAAGAACACACCAGAATTTATTAAATTAGTAGTATTGGTGGTTATTTATTTCCTATTTTTTCCTGTCACAATACTTTAGTAAATATATTTGAACAATTGTCTTACTATTTCTTGAAAATAGTTATGAAAGTATTCATCTGTTTTAAGTAAAATTTTTTAGGTATAATTGATTTCACTTTTTTGATTCATGTTTAAAAATTATATTATCTGGGGCATAAGTCTCCAGTAAATTTATATTGAATCAAATAGCTGATAATGATTTTAAGTATTATCTGTATGCCAGAATTTTTATAGTGTTTATGATGGATTGGAATCTCTTTGCTATGAAATACAAAGGGGAAACATTTATTTTTTCCCTTTATTTTCCTTGACACAGGAAAAACTATACCACCCCATAAGTCTATTTGTATCTTACAGGTCAAAGAATTGAAAGAGCAACTAGAAAATGAGACATTCCACAAAGAGATACACAACCTCAAACAGCAACTGGAACTTCTGGAAGAAGATAAAAAAGAATTGGAATTGAAATACCAGAATTCTGAGGAGAAAGCCAGAAACTTAAAGCACTCCGGTAAAAGCATTGAGTAGGCTACTATGTCTTATTATTAATCTCTGAATCTCCCATGCCCTGTACAAAACTTGGCGTATAGTTAGTCCAGTACAGTTACTGAATCTATAGAAATATACCAGGATTTGTTTTTAAATCCCTTTATTTTTAACTATTGTAATTCAATATATTGGCATCTATAATCAAATGATTCATAAATATTTAAGACTTCTCTTTTGGACTCAGAGTCTTTATGAGCATCATGTACAGAATTAAGAGACAAAGATGTCATTAATATGGGAAGACCAAAATTTCAGGATTTCTCAGGATTTCTGCGATGAGTGTTCATTAAGTACTTATTTTATGTTGTTCATTTTAGTGTGCATTTTTTAAAAAAATTAAGCTTTTTAGATTTATACTACCTTCATCTTTGGTGTCTAATTATCCACATGAAATAATACAATAACATGGGCAAAAATATGTGTATTAAATGGAAAACTTTTAAAACACCAGGGGATACTTAAATCAAAGGATTGATTCATTCAGTTCTAGAAAGCGTAACAGGAATTTGCGCGTTGGATTGCTACACAGGGATAAGTAGTAAGTTCCTGTTGGAAGGCAGGTAATTTAAGGAGGCAGGTCTTTTCCATTATAACAGCTTCAATATTCACTTCAGATATTTCTGGTTAATTTTATACTAGAATTTTGAAATATGTACAGAAGAACCAAGTTGGCTTTCTT
Source organism: Craseonycteris thonglongyai (assembly GCA_004027555.1). Lineage (NCBI taxonomy): Eukaryota > Metazoa > Chordata > Mammalia > Chiroptera > Craseonycteridae > Craseonycteris > Craseonycteris thonglongyai. Next base: position 9,995 of record PVKE010053141.1, read on the forward strand.
CCTTTAAAAACATATTCAGTACTTTCTAATTCACAATGAAAATTAATTATAATTTATTTTTTAAATGTTGATCTACAGTTAAAAAATATTCCATTCTTTTTTTAGTCACTATCAGGGCAGCCAATAGGGAAAGCC
>PVKE010053142.1:0-10135 GCA_004027555.1 Craseonycteris thonglongyai
TTCCCTGCAAACACTAGCAGCTTCACTGGTTTTCTGATTAATACATTATACTGCACAACATTTTAGGTAAAACAAATATAAAATGAAACTAAAAGTCACTCATAAATTTTACCGAGATTTTTACTGATATTTTAGTTGTCAGATTTCTAGACATATTTTTGTGCCTATCAACATAGAGATAAAGATGCATAATTTTTTTAAATGATTTTTTCACTTAACATCTTTACATGTCAAAAAGATATGCTTCATAAACTTTAGATGGGTACCGGTAGTCTTGCCAGTGCTAAACAGGACAATAAATAATTACAATTGAATAAGCTTTCAAATTCAGAACATATTTAAAAGTATTCTTTGGTTACAAGATCGCTGGTATTTTTGAGAATGCCAACATTTTCCTTTCGAGCTCCAATTATTCTCTTATCAGAGAATCAGGAAAAACAGAGTTTAGGGACATAAAGACAACCTAACACACGATTTTTAACAGTGAGTTTACTCTTCTGTGGTTGGAGACAGTGCTTGACACAGCTCTGAGAAGCCATTGAGAAGAACAGTTCTCACTGCCTACCACCGGGGTTCCCAATATGAACACCCAGAAAGCCCTTAAAATCCCAAGGCCAGGCCACACCCTCATCACAACCCTGACAAATTACGTTACAAGTCTGAGCCAGGTGATTCTGAGGTATGGTCAAGTTCGGATCCACTGACCTAGAGAATAACCCTAATTGTTTCTGACTTTGGCTCCAATGGTCTTCCTCTTCCTGCCTCTTCCTATTGTCCTTTCTGGAAATGCACTCTCATTGCTGTACAAGCGTCAGTAATGGTACAAAATAAAACTATTGTCTATTATAATAAAGGTCTTTGTCTTTTGACCATGAAGAACATTTTGTTGATATCTGACACTAAAAGCTCTTAACTGAAACATCAAGCTAATTCAAATCACCACAGAAAAGTCAACAATTCCGTGAAGGAATATTTACATAACACAGTGATAATTAATGTGAATCAAAAATTTCTTCACTGAACTCCAATCAATCAGATTATTCCACTTCCTTTTATCTGCCACAGAGAACAGTGGATAGAATTAATAAATTTTATTATGGACCTGAATAACATGTGCCATGACATAAATCCATCCAAAATTATTTTTAAAAATAAGAATTCTTATTTCCTACAGTGTCTTTAATGTTCAGCCTTTTAGTTCAGTTTTGATTTTTTAAGCGATAAATGTACCCTTTGTGTACACCTGTGTTAGCATTTATTACAGTGTAACTTTCTGGCTGTATTGTTATGGTCTTGATGTTTGAAGTAAGGTAGATTGTGAGCACCTTGCAGAGGTACCTTGTCTAATTAGCACCTGTGTCCCCAGGGCCTGGCACAAGGCAGGTCCCCAGTAAGTAGTGAATTAGTGGTAAGATGAAATTAGGTCAGTATAATGAGTAAAAGAAACAACCATAGTAAAAAACATCAATTTAACCAAGGTCTCAATTTATACATAGAATTAACTAATTTATTTTGATATTTCCCTTATTTCTTGAATGAAAAATATTCAGTAATACTTCAAAGAATTTTCTCCCAAAACTTCAAAGAAGCAAATTCAGAGAAGAGCCTCTTGTTTATTTTCTGGTTCCAGGGTTCTCATAACAGGCAGAGCTCTTGAGAATCTAGCTGAAAGTTGTATCCAATCTACGCTCTGTAAGTGCCTTAAGGAGCTAAGCAGAGCTGTGTTCTGTTTGCAGGTAAACTGTGACGAGTGGTCTTCAGCCTCAGGAAACAGGGCCCATGAACAAGAGAATGACTGAGATTTTCTGTACAAAGGCACTACAAAAAGGTGAAATTGTATTACTTTTCTTAGTATAACTTTGCCTTTTTATTTGCACTTGTAATAGTTTGTTTTGGGGTTTTTTTAATAATAAAATTTTATCCCCACTCTGGTATGCTCACAGCTAGGAAAATCAGGATACCACCAATAATTACTGTTTTCATAAACTATACAATAAGATGAAGTGCATCTGAACGACCATATTGACTCTTGTCTAGGACGCGGCAGGGCGGGACAGCGGCCAGGATTTCCACCAAACACAGCATGGCCAACACAATGATTTCGTGTTTTAAATTTGAAAACAAGGTAGACTGATCATGGACCTGAAAGGAATGTGTATGTTAAAATAATCTGGATGACAACATCTATTGAATGGGTTAAAGAGAAAGAACAAAATTTTACCATGAGGGGGTATTTAAAGTAGTCACTATCGAGGGAGCACTCTTTGGCAGCAAGAGCCAGGCCTTGTAAAATGGGGATAAAGATCTATAAGAAAAACAAACAAACAAAAAACAAAATCAGAATATAAATTTAAGAAAACTTAAGAACGAGAAGCATGTCAAAGTACTGGATCTGAATGTGCAGCCATTTCTACTTCTTCCCAAAGTCTACAATTCAGCCACAAGAGTGCTGCTCTGTCCTCTGACAAGACTATCCATAAAGTAGTGCAGCTGAATTCTCCAGAATAACAGGATTTGGCGAACCCTAACTCTGGCAGAACTCCCAGTAATTCAACAGAAACTGAGAAATCTGGAGCCTGCTGGAGGATTCTCCGCGTGTACCTGCTTTAATCAACTAAATCCTGCACATCTCAGAAATGCATATGCTTCTGATTACCAAGCACCTATAATATGTAAGAAACTGGATGAAATGTTCCAATATCTTCTCAACTCTATATTTAAAAAAAACTTTTTTGTTGCCACATTCACACCTCCAGCTAATTAATTCTTTCCATCTTTCCCTGTTTATTTTGCAAGAAAAACTAACCAATAATGGATATTATTATTATCATTAACTTTAGTTATATAGAGCAAAGAGCTGGTAAATTTTGAAATAAAAAAACAAAACAAAACTTGATTAGAATGGCTTACCTCCATATATGTAATACAATGATCTAATACCAGAGCCCAAGGGCACTCAAATCTACTCTTACAAGTTTACCACTGATAGCTGGGGTCATGAACACTACAAGATTCCCTCAGCACAATGCATCTTCAAATTTCACAACACACACTCACTGATCAACACATTTAGGGATTTGGGGGATTTAAGACTAATAACATTAAGTAGAAAAAGGTGTAAACAACAGCTGACAACCTGAATGCCAACAAGCTGAAAAAGGGAGTGTTCTACAAAGCCACTAGAAAACCTGAAAAATTCCCTTTCCTACTTATTTCGTCCCCCTGCACTGCGCTTCATCATCATTTAAGAAGCACAGAGTAAAAAAAATGGTGCCCTGGATTACAAAGTGCCTTGGAAGGTTTTGAGATACTCATCATCAACACAGCTCTGGAAGAGGTCATTCTAGTTTTTGCAAATGAAACAATCAGGGTAGAAGTAATGTGCTTTCATAAGCCAGCTAAAAATGGAGAGGTAGTGCTTAGGTGTGGAGGTGGGAAATGCCAAAATTGCAATTCAAGAGGAAAACAAACAGCAGGTCCAGAATCATCAAAAATAAATTTTATAATTGGTCATCTAGAAAAACATCTAAGCATTTTTGGAAGTATGCTCTAAAGTAAACCATCTTTTTCTAACAGAGTTACTCTCTTTTGCATATCCTCTAATAGGGTTTAATTGATAATAAACAGGCACACTATTAATGAGCATATTTTCAAACAGTCAAATATGAGACTATTTGTGTTACTTACATATTTTCAATAATTATCTTAATCTCAAACAAATACCTCCCAGCAGTGATAAAAGATGCTACAAGAATTCAGCTCTAATTCTAAATTCTAGCTATTATTTATTTCTATTTATTTATCTGTGAATATCTCAAATATAAAAAGGAGACTGAAATTGCAGTCAAAAGATTTAATAATTCAAATCTGCCAAACTCTTCAGACAAAAAGGTAAAATGCTATTTGTCAGTTCAGGAACTCCATTTTACTCATCCTTTCTCTCTGGAAAAAAACGCATGGTGATACAAAAGAAAAGACAAGCACCATGCAAGATCAAGTGGCAGAAAAGGCATCCAAATTCTGTGATTAAAAAGAAACAGGTCTGTGATGGTTGCATATGTGAATGTACTAAATGCCACTGAATTATACATTTTTAAATGGTTAATTTCATCATGTAAGTTTCACCTCCATTTTATAAAAACAAAAAGGTCATCTCTTAATCTCTGTGTAAGTTTCTTTATGAATAAAATAGGCATAACATAGCCCTTTCAGCTGACCACTGGACTAATTTTATATAGTGGAAGCTACTCTGGGTTCCTCAAATGATGCCTTTTTGAGTAGAAGTATTCTAATTAATGCACATTACTCACATAATGTAGTATATCATGAACCTTCCAAGACAGTTATTTATTTTCATCTGAGTGTTCACTTATCTTTCTAGAGAAGAAAAGCTCAGTATGATACCTTAAAAATTCCCATAAATCAACAAGACTGTCATTGAAGAGAAGCAGCTGATGAAATTCCAGACACAGAGTATACAATACCAACTGGGATTTTTACTCCCAGATTCTCCTTTTACTATTTTGAAAATACAATTCCTGAGGATTCAAAGGCTTTATAATTAATAGTTATGAATAATAATAAGAATAAAAGCAGATTATAAATAAATAATACCTATTGCTTCTGTTACTCATTCTAGTAACAGGCAAAGAAACGATCATACAACATTGTAAGAATATGTCATAAACCCTTTCTTTGGTCAAGGGAAGAAGTTTGTGTGTAGGCTGCTGGGGCAAAGCATTCACTTTACAACACAGACCATAAAACATCAATCAAAATGTGATACTAAAGGGGAAGCTGGGTTGGATCAGCGGGTTAAGTGCTCGCTTGCAGCCCCGGAGCCTGAGGGTTGAATCCCGGCCCCAGCCCATGTGGACCCATATTCTGAGCTGGGGTGTGCCCCCAGTTCAGTTCTTGCCAGGGCCTGCGCGGGAGGCTTCAGCTCAGTTCATGCCCTGCACAGCCCTGCACAGCCCTGCATCTGGCACCTGCCTCTGGAGTGAAACTATATGGATAACTAATGCTGTCAACTGTGGAGACTGCTCTGGGCTCTCTCCCCTCCCCTCTGTCCCTCTGTATCTATCTTTCTCTCTGTCAAAAAAAACAATAAAATAAATCTTTAAAAAAAATTTTGATACTAAATGTCACCATGGGGAAAAACTGGAAGACTACGCTTGTTAGCCATTATTATTATTAAACTTTAGTGTTAAATAGCACATATCTGCATTTTCACTTGGCTTTACACAATGAGATAGCAAAAATGAATGAATACTTAGTGAACGAAGTAATCTGTAAGTAATCTGCATCATTCCCACTACAGGGTAAGACAAAGATCCTGTGGTATGCTGATTGGCACTGAGCTCATTTGATTGTTAATTTATTAACCTCCTTTCTGTAAACTCAGAGAACTAATTTTCAACACTATTCATCTGGCAAACACTTCCCTTGGTATTTCTGTGTTAAAAGCTCCTTAAAATCAGGGACATGGACTGGTATTTCTTCACATCTCCCCAGCACTTAACACGAATCCTGTTTAAAATACTCAGTGCTTGACTGATTAGTCGAAATGGCACACAGTTTGAACAATGCAGCTGTCCACCCGATTTCCTTAAGGAAGGATTCTCAGGGGAAGCAGGGATGGCTGAGTGGGTTAAGCACTCACTTTACAGCCCCAGGGACTGAGGATCAAATCCTGGCCCCAGCCAGTGTGGAACCATATGCTGAACTGGGGAGTGCCCCCAGTTCAATTCTCACCGGGGTGAGACCCCAGCCCAGTTCCTGCCCTGTGCAGTCCTGCATCCACCTGTGGAATGAAACTATGTGGAAAAACCAGTGATGTGCAACTATGGAGACTGTTCTGGACCCTCCCCCTTCTCTCTGTCTCTGTCAAAAACAATAAAAATACATATTTAAAAAAAAAAAAAAGAAAGAATTCTCAGGTAGGTCCTTCTCTCTGAGCAAATAACACATGCATACTCAAGTTTAGGAACAGACAGTTTCAATATATTATGTTGTATTTAGAAATCAGCCTTGCCAAAGCTCCTAAGCTAAAAATTTCAGTAGCAAACTCACAAAACCTTACCTGCTTGAACACTTCTTCATCCTGATGAGTGGTTCTCACCAGTTCTTGAATGAAGCCATACGGGAGATTCCTACATAGCATATACGGCACCAGGAAGGACGGCTGCTGCATGGACCTGCGGATCCACGAGTCAACAACGAAAATGAGCCGACTCATTATCAGGGGAACAACAGAGCATATGGAATGTCATGTCAAAAGTCAAACTTTTAATCTCCCAAATATTCTACAGCCATCGGTACACAACCTTTTTGGCACAAGGAACCTGTTTCATGGAAGACAATATTTCCATGGATTGGGGCGGGGGGTGAGGGGATGGTTTTGGGATGATCCAAGCGCATTACATTTATTGTGCACTTTTTTTCTATTATTATTGCATTGTAATAGATAATGAAATAATTATACAACTCACCATAGTGCAGAATCAGTGGGAGCCCTGAGCTTGTTTTCCTGCAACTAGATGGTCCCCTCTGAGACTAGTGCGCAGTGCAGGACAGAGGCGCGGATGGAAGCAGTGAATAAAATAATGGGTGGGTCATGCGCAGACTAAAATAAGTGTCGACTCTGACTTAAAGCCTGCCACCAGATGCAGCTGTGCAATAGAAGTACATCAACTCACTTGCCACTATAAAGCCTGCCACAAGATGCAGCTTAATTGTCATGTGCCACTCACTGATAGGGTTTTGATATGAGTCTGCAAGCAAGTGATGTATGATGGTCTCTGTGCAGTCACACTTCTCTGCTAATGTCCATCTGTATTTGCAGCCGCTCCCCAGCGCTAGCATCAGCGCCTCAGCTCCACCTCAGACCATCAGGCATGAGATTCTCAGGAGGAGCACACAGCCTAGATCCCTTGTATGGGCAGTTCACAACAGGGTCTGCACTCCTATGAGACTCTATTGCTGCTGCTGATCTGACAGGAGGCACAGCTCAGGCAGTAATGCGAGCCATGGGGAGCAGCTGTAAATACAGATGAAGCTTCACTGGCTGGCCTGCTGCTCACCTCCTGATGTTCAGCCCACTGACTTCTACCAGCCCATGGCCTGGGGGTTGGGGACCAAGGACCATGGACTGTCAACCAGTTCATTTCACAGGGGAGGAAGTGAGATATCCAAGGTAGTGGGAAATAGCGGGGCAGCCTGATGTCCACTGCTGGACAGGACCCACCCGCTGCGGGCATCAAGCACATAAAGCTTTCTCCTACCTTGGCTGCGTGAGGGAACCTTGTAGTACTAATGCAGTGTGGGAGATGCACTGTGAGCGGATGTTGCTTAGAAGCTGGCTGACCGCTGGCTGGCTGCACATCTGAAAAGAAAGGTAGAGATTAGGACTACAAAGGCAAACAAAATATCCCATTCAATTGAAAACTGACAAGAGTCAGAAGAGATCAGTCTCCAAAAAATGGCATGCTGTTGTCTTTATTCATAATGAACAAATTAGAGTAACTATATCCTCCAAGTGTACTGCCTCTGCTGAAATCTACATTAGAGAAGAAAGAAAAAAGTCTGAAGTGACCACTCAGGAATCTGAGAGGCGCCCACTCTATGCTTGTGCTAAGGTTAAGTGTAACAACCCCAAATAGGCCTGTCACAAACATGAAACTAACAGGCAGACAAACACATTAGTTTCTAATGAAAAATTAGAACTAGAAAATGAAATAGGAATAAAATGAGAAAATAATGAACTAAGCCAGTATGTAATAGTGGAGAAAGTATATCTTCTAAATTTAAACTCAACTTTTCAACTTATTATTTATGTGACTACACAACTACTTAATCTCTGAGGTTCACTTGCTTATTCATAAAAAACAAACAAAAAACCCTAATTCCCTTGAGATTATACTAAACAACTATGAGAATTTGTGCTAGCATGGACCTAGCACAGTGTTTGGGAGTCTACAAACACTCCAAAAGTGTTGGCTATTATTATAATGATTATGAGAGATTATCAGAAATTACCAGGGCCACGTAAGCTGCTGATGGCAATTGTATTTGCTCCTGTCACATCTTCCCTCCCTTAGGATGTGAGGTCCACGGGGGAGGGGTCTTCATGTTTTGTTTATACCTCAAGCTCCTAGTGCAGTGCCGGGTGCATAGTACATGCTCAATAACCACTTGATTGATTGAATAAATGAATGAATGCTGAGTAGGGGTGGAAACAATTATTATCAAACAAATAACCAGGTTTTTGTGGGTTCTTTTAAATGAATCTATTTCTTGTTACCTTTGGTGCTTTTTTTTCCTCTATTCCAACTCGGTCAAAACACTCGATGAGGTAGTTCAGCATATCTGTTTCCTTGCAGGTCTCAATGGCGAAATGGTCACTGTAGGAATCCCAAGTGCTTGCCACACCAGAGGCTCCCAAACTTTGGAGAAAAAAAATTGATGATTCTTATGTCTTCTCAATGAATTACCTAAGACAGAGTTTGCATTTCTGCAGCAGAAAGCCTGTTAGGATCCCTGCACCCATGACAAAGCACAAACAACCATGCAGCCAAGGTTGGAGCTGACTGTGTTTCATCTGCTCCAAGTCCAACAAGAGTACTTTCAGGAAACGTTTTATTTTTATTAGAAGAGAGTCAGACCAGAAATCCAGCATCTGATCTTACTGGGAATGGCAACTTACATAATCAGAGGACTGAGAATAGCTAGGCATTTGAAGGGATATCACACATGCTTAAACCAAGCTGGTGGCTTCACTCAGGCAGACTTGTAGGTTAGAGCCAGACTATGTTATCGCTGTCACCGGACTCTTTGGGAGTGAAGTTTTAAAGGACTAACAAAATGCCCTCCTTATAATTTCTAGCATAGGTCTCAAAAGCCTGCATCTTAGCATTTAGCCACAGGAGCAGAGCTTAGGAAAACTGTCCAGTTAGGAAGAAAGAGACATAAAAAAATTTTCTATCAACACAATTCTTCACAACTCTCAGTGAAAAAGGCAAAGTAGTGCAGTGTAATAAAAACCAAGCCAAACCCTTACACTAGGATGGGGGTGGCGAACCTGTGGCACGCGTGTCCAAAGTGGCACACGGAGCAATTATTTTGGCACACGGAGCTGTGAATACCATTTAAAAAATTATTGTTTATGCTCTTATAGACATAAAAATAATTGATACCTCTATCTCACTCGATGGGTTGGCATGCGAGTTGAGCGAGTATACTCTTATTTCATAAACTTTGGCACTCAATCGCCAAAAGGTTCGCCACCCCTACACTAGGAGTATCCATACTGGGTCTCTTCCAGCCCTACTGCTCATTTGTTCCTTGAACCCAGAACCTCAGCCCATCTGCAATGAGGGTTACATAAAATCACAGGGAAGAGCTTTGTAAAATATTAGCAGGATAGAGTGTGAGGCACTGCTATTATCAGTAATAACTATTCTCTAAGATCAAAGCCAAACATTATCAGAAGAGTTAGATGTGATGGAATTAAAGTTTTTATCAACCACCAATAGGTCATACTCCAAATCTGATGTTTAATTTGCCAAATGATTTGATATGCACAAAAGACACAAGGAGACTGATCACGGCATAGGAAAGGCCAGGAATTTTGAAAAAAGGAATCAAGAAAACATAAAATTAGCAACAACAACAAAAAAAATGTGAAAGATGATAAAGGATGGGAAGAATTTCAGCAACTTCAGAAACCCATTCCTACCTCAACCAGTAGCAGACAATTCAAGGCTAGAAACTAAAAAGACCAAGAGGAATTGAGATAGTAACAATATGCTATGCAGATAGATGAGTATCGTAAATGTACATAGCTAATTTTGAAATATATACATAACTGACCTTAGAATTTTGGGAAAATGTACACAATTGACCTCGGAATGAAAGTGTGATATTATAAATCTTTTTTTTTTTAATTTTTTTTTATCTTTTCACATTTATAGAGAGAAATTATCTTTTTGTCTTCAGTGCATAGTTATTTCTATTTTACTTTTTGACAGATAGAGAGAGAGACAGAGACAGAGACAGTTAGAGAACCAAACTGTGGGAACTCCCCAGTTCAGCACGTGGGTCCTGCCTGGGCCGGAGCCGGGATTCGATCCTCGGT
>PVKE010053143.1:0-10130 GCA_004027555.1 Craseonycteris thonglongyai
GTTTGTATTTTTTTTAAAGCTCCATGAAGGATTCTAATAACCCTCAGTTGAAAACCACTGGATCAGAGGTAAAGGAAAGGGTCATTAGTAATCAAAAAGTGTAAAAGAATTAGAGACACTCTTTTTTTTTTTTTTTCAGCTTTATCCTTCTTTCTTTTTTTAATATTATTATATTTTATTGTTAAATTTAATGGGGTGACATTGGTTGGTAACAATCAGACAGTTTCCCAATGGACAACTCCACATCACATCACCCATGCATCGCATTATGTGCCCAGCTCCCACAATCAGGACCCCCTCCAACCCCATATATCTGGTGCCCACTCCCCCCTCCCCACACAACTCTCCCTCCCCCCTCCCCCCATCTCCCTCCTCTCCAGGTAAACACCAAACCATTGAGTGTGTCCATAATGCTGGTGCCCTCTCCCACCTCCCCTCCCTCTGTTCCTCCCCCCTCCTCCCCTTCCCTCAGGCAATCGCCAAGTTATTGGGTGTGTCCATAGGAGAGACACTCTTAATGGACAGGTTAGTAGGACAATATGAATGGCCAGGCAAACCCTAGCACTGCCTGGTGGATAGCATAGAATGCCTCGCAATGACATGGCCCTAGATGAATACTTTCAGCTTGGTATTCTTCCTTGCTGTGTCCCCGATTTCTGTATATTCATGAAATAAGAAGTTGGACAGATACTTTCTAGTCTTGAAGTGTAAAGAAACAAATCTAAATGACACAAAGTCAAAAACTTGTATTTTAAAAAGTTGCTAATTGTTACCAAGCTGACCAATTCACCCTTAGTTTCCCTGGATTATTTGACAAGAAGGCATTTGAGTGTGCCCCAGCTATGTCCATGAACTTTCTCATCACAGTGACTGTACTATCCTGCTAGAGGCATTTTTTATGTTTCATATGGAAGCAGCAGAAAAGGAGATAGTAATTTTTTTCCCTTTCAAATTCATTAATAACCCAATACTTAAGCAACTCACAGACTATTATTCTTTTTAAGCTGAGAGCTGGAGGTGATTGTGATCTGTCAGTGAGAAGTTATAATCAAGGATTCCCTGGGAAACTGGATGGCTCAGCCGGTTAAGTGCTCACTTTGCAGCCCTGACAGGATTGAATCCCAGCCCCGGCCCTTGTGGATCCATATTCTGAACTGGGGTGTGCTTTCCATTCAGGAGGCTCCCAGTTTGGTTCTTCCCCCCGCCACACACACACATGGTTCAGCCCCTGGCTCGAGGGGGCATGCCTCCCATGCGGGAGGCCCCCAACCCAGCTCCTGCCCAGAGCGGCCCCACCCACCTGTGTGGAATGAAACCATGTTGAAAACTGATGATGTTCAACTATGGAGACTACTCTGGGCCCTCCCCCTTCTCTCTGTCTCTGTCAAAAACAATAAAATCAATCTTTAAAAAAAAAAAAAAGCATTCCCTAGGGCTTTAAAGTCTTTCCTACGTTATCTCCTCAATCGTTCAGACCACTTTGAAAAACAGACCATAGAAGTAATGCTCAAGGGTCTACCAAGCCATATCTGCAAATTTTTATGCATGGCTGGAGCCTCTGGGTAAACAGTGGCAGACATACAGATAAAATCACATGTCTTTTCAAGATCAGTTACCTGAAATAGAGAAAGATTATATAAATAGCAGTTGTGTAGGGGGAAAAAAGACCCTTTGAATACTCAGCATGAACAATGAAATGTTATTATGGCCAGCATTTAATTGTATTATTTTCAAATTATCTCGGTGACCAATGGCTAAAACCAAGAATGGCAGCCCTCATCAAAACTACCTTCCCCTTTGGGAGCATACTTACTACTTACACTGCCCTAAAATTCAGAGGGCCTCTTCGTGTAGCATTGTTAGGAACATTTCCTTACCTAGACCAGGTTTTTTCCAGCTGCTCCACACTTGTGTCTTAACTGCTGATGCACATTAGATACTCCAAGGATGCTTTTTTAAATTCCTGATGCCTGGACCCCACTTCAGACCACTCCAATCAGACTCTTAGGCAGTGGTGGAGGTGGGAGGGTGTAGTCGTCTGTGTTAGTCTTCCCCTAGGTCAGTTTGATGCATAGGTGAGGCTGAGAACCACTGCTCTAGGCAATTGAAACATTTTCTTTCTGCACACCAGGCTTCTATTCTCTATTGGGTGACTGTGGCTAATGGGATATGCAAACAAATATAAGGACGTTAATGGGTTCATGTCAGTGTCAGCAGGGAACTTGCCTTCTCTCTGGGCACTATTCCCTCATGTACCTCATACCTAGGCTTCCCTGAGCAGGGTTATTTCCAAAACATCATCCTTTCTCTTAATAATTTCTAATGTTTCAGGTATTGGGAAGGTTGCCCTTCTCCAATGGGGAAAATCCTATCTTCCTGCCCCAGCCCAGCCTTCAGAGGCTTAGTCTCTCCTACTTGCAGAGCTGGTTCTTGCTCCTGCTTTAAGCACCTCACACGCAGCCCTGTGTTAGTGCTGTGCTGAGTCGGCCTCACTGCCAGGCTGAGATCACCCAGGGCTGGGACTTGTCTCACTCACCCCTGCATCCTTTAGCATAGGACCTGGCACATGGCAGGTAGTAAGCATTGAATGAACAGTGATGCATGTTTGTGTGAGTTTGAATATTTTTGAGTAACATCTATGGGAATGAGAAAAGGCAGGAATCATCAGGACAACTGGCTGGCTAGGGCAGGGAGGAAAGGAATTTAAAATGATGAATAACTTAGAGCAATAGTCTTCCACCAGGGGTACCTATGTATGTGAAGATGTCCAAGTGCTTCGTGTAAATGGATGATTTCAATGCATTTCTAGATGTTCGACTCCCATATGTACTCCTCCCTAACATCACAGGGCCTCCTTTGTTACTTCCATTGTATAGGCACCCTTCTCCCACTTTTCAAAAGAAAAGCACACCCCTCATTCATTATAAATCTTACTAAGGTGCATTGACCTTGGCTGTAAAAATCTCCAGGGCACTAAACAAAGAGATAACTTGAAATATTATTTTGGGGTATTTTTATTGGGGTGCTTAATGAAGGCACCAAACCACCACCATACAACTTTCTATCTTTCCCTGTCTTATTCATTATTCTGATAAAGGTGGTTTACAGCATGCTAGCCCTTCTTGGGACATTCTGAAATCAAATATGTGGATCATAAAGTATTGGGGGGTGACAGTGATGCCAGTTCTCACTTCCCAACCTCACCTTTTCCATTCCTCCATTGTCAAAAGAATGAATTGCTCATGAGGGAGGTTAGTGATGGAGAATCGGAGCATCAACAAGAAATATGAACAAAGAGTAACATCAGAAGCATGGTGGTGTAACTTCCCTTGAAGTTACAAGTTAAAGCTATATAATCCAACAAAGGATTCCCTGTTCAACACACAAACATGTCTGAGAGATACACACATTGAAATATTTGAAGGTGGGCAAGTCAAGGGGGGGGGGGGAGTGGTGCATGGCCAGGAAACATGGAGGAAGGATGCCTGCGTTTGGCAGACTTCGAGTATCCCACTGGTGGTGGGGGGCCCTGAACCGCCCTGTAGATGTGCCCACTCAGTGCACACCGGGGATTGCCCCATGTGGACGCCTCACAGGACAGAAGGGGAAGGAAACCCTCTGCCGGTTCCAGCAAGGATCAGAAAATGGAATGAGAAAACCAGGGGCGCGTCAGACCCACAGTAAGGAAAAACTGGGCAAGGGTAGCTAGCTGAGGCCATGCCCCACTGGGCAGAAGGGAGGCCTGATCACCCTCCTGTTGGGAGCCAGTCATGCATCTTGACAGGGTCCCCTTGCCTGGGGCCTAGAAGTCAGGGACTCGGGCCCCCTGACTGCCTGTGGGAAAGGAAACAAGAAGTATACGCGCAGCTTCACATGAAGGCTTGAGAGTGGACCTAAGTAAGTGTTCCAGAAAGTAAGGAACAAAAAAGATTTACAAAGAAATGGCTGTGTGCTTGAGATAAAGATTTCCTTAGGCTGGGTTTAGCGGAGATAAACAGTGCAACAATACCTGATAGTTCCTTGTGATGATGTGTTAAAAAAAAAAGAAAAGCAATAAAGCTGTTCCTGGCTGCTCCTATTGAGGACAGTCAAAGCTTACTTTGTCTGTTTTAATTCCCATCGCTCAAACTCAGGGTCTTCTTTCTCCCAGGCTGGTTCCTGGCAGCCTTCGGAGAGCAATTGACTGTCCTCCATAGGTTAGGAATGGCGGCAAATCACTCTCCACAGGACAGGTTAGGGATGATGGGAGGTTATATAAAAGGGAGAGAATACTGAGTGAATGAAATGGACATTGGGAAGGCGGTTCTGACCCCTTTCCACCGGGCCAAAGAGGATGTTCCATAGGGTTCCTCTTACCGCTAAGAGGTAGATTGCATGCTGACAGCTTATATCAGCCTGCCAAAAGTCAAGAGGGCCGATATCTCCATAAGGGGAGTGGCCAGTGATGGATGAAGTGAGTGATGTCCCCTCCAGAGTTCCCCAACCCTTTACCCTGACCCTTCGTGTGGCATGATTGTTGTCTGTCACTGGAGGCATGGAGGATTCACAGGGAAAACCTATTTCCCTGGCCACATCAAGAACTTTAAGAAAAGATTCACAGGGGATTACTGGATTACTATGTCCCCAGGGAAATTAAAGGCCTTTCCAAAGGGGGGAGGTACTGTTTCCCTGGTCTCCTTGAGAAGCCACCAGGTAAAGACCTTCCCAGGGTGGGGGAAGGTACTGAAAGAGCTGCCCAGGGTGGGGGAAGGCACTGAAAGACCTCCTCAGGGGGAGGGGAGGCACTGTTTTTAACCTCTGAATGACTGTGCATGTGACTATGACATATCTGTGGCTCCACACTGCAAGTCTACGGGGTTTGAATGGGCCTAAGCCTACATTTCCACGGCAACATCATATGGCAAAACGGTGACTCACCTCTTTGTGACCTGGCCTGGGATTTATACAGGTGCACCTTAGCTAAGATGTGCCTAAGTTCCCACAAGGGATGTGGACAGGAAGGCATGTATATGGTCTCCATTGGAGGGACCCACCCTTTGCCTGTCTTGCAGCTCCAATGAAAGGAGGGGACACTGGGAAATTTCCAGGAGAATCTTTATGTCAGGAAGGCCCCTCTGTCTAAGGTATTGGGACTATAGATTCTTTGAAAAAGTCTTAGCTTTGTTCCCTGCTTGTTCCTGACTATGGGAATTGGTAAATTTCCCACCGCAAATCTGTCCCTTTTGTTTCGGGCTCCAGGCTCCCACTCCGCTTGGCAGGTCAACAGTCTGAGCGGCTCCAGAGTGGGTTTCAAGGCATAAGCGAGGCCCCCACTTCTGTGCCCCAATTGGAAGGGTTTAAAGAGGACTGGGTGTAAGGCTTCCTGAGTCTTGCCCAGTCTTGGGGCAGGGGTGCGGGGATCCAACCCCTCTTCCATAGAGAATTTATGCAATTTGACTCCCGTTAGGGATTGAGCACTCTGGGAATTATTTTGAGAGAAAAAAAAATCAGAGGTATTTGGGATACAAGTGCCCTAACCTCCCACGGCAATTCAAAGGAACCATTTTGTACCTTGGGACTTCAAAGACATGGGATTAAAAATTTGAAGCAAATTTAGGCAATCAGGGAGGCCTAAGTAACAATGACACCCATATCTAAGGAATGTAAGTGTAACCTCGGGATCTAAAGGGAAGATACCAGATGCTAGAAGGCTGGGATGGGAAACACCAAGGCCAGGCCGCTCCTTCTCTTTTTGTTTCAGATTCTTTAAAACTTCAGGGAAATCCTGTCTTTGCAATTGTTGACGCTTCTGTTTATGCATATAATCTGATGTCTACCGGTATGTATAAAGATGTTTATATATAAAGTGATGTCTGTGCCTCCGGATGATGTTACCAGGCTGTAATGTTTAACTGACTTTAAGAAGTTAATGGCTTAAATAAATAAAAACCCAAGCTCTTTTCAGGCTCATGTTATCTAGGAAGATGTTTACTAAGGCTGGTTTAAGTTTTGAAGTCTTTTTATTTTCACCAAGGTTTAAAAGATAAAAAGTTGTTTATAAACATCAGAAATAATGTTATATATGATATTACCAAACAAAACTTATTCTTTTTTTTTTTTAACTGAACTGTGGGCCTCACCGCATTCGGGAAGCACACCCCAGTTCAGCATGTGGGTCCGCCTGGGCTGGAGCTGGGATTTGATCCTTGGTCCTTGGGGCTTCAAAGAGAGCACTTAACCCTCTGAGCCATCCCTCCCGAAACTTATTCATTTAAAGGTTACAAGATGTGCTTATAAATCTACCAGTGTAAATGCTAACTTTTGCTTTTCAATTATCAGTAAAAACTAAGGTTCTGAGGGTTATGGATGCTAATTGATATGGAGATTTTGCATGTAATTAAATATGTGTGTTTTAATAAGAAATAAGGTATAAAAATGCATTTTTTAAAATATTTTTATTTATTTATTTATTTTGACACAGAGAGAGAGAGAGAGAGAGAGAGAGATACAGAGACAGAACTGAACTGGGGGAGCTCCCAGTTCAGCATATGGTTCCAAACGGGCCAGGGCTGGGATTCGATCCTCGGTCCCCGGCGCTGCAAAGTGAGCGCTTAACCCACTGAGCCATCCCGGCTTCCCCCCAAAATGCATTTTTAAAGGAATTGAAAGAAAAAGTTTGTCATAAGGATGGTTCTTTTTATTTTATTTCTTTTTTATTTTTATGGATGGTTATTTCTGAATGAGTAAAAGGAGACAAACTAAGAGGGACTAAAAAAGTTGTAAAAGGTTTGTGAAGGAAATTTTTATATACAGTTGGGTTGGACAGGATTAAAATGCTGGATTAGGCAAAGGTTTTTTGGATTTCTGGTCCGCTACTGAAATTGAAAGATTTTATGCCTGAGGAATATTAAGATCTCCAGGAATAGGTAAGGGCCCAATTGCCAGGGAAAGATCCCCAATGGGATCCAAATGAAGAGGAGGGCTTGAGACGGCTCAGGAAATACAGAGAGGCTCTCCTCCAGGGTCTCTGGAAGGAAAGCCAAAAGGCCACTAATATCAACAAAATGACAGAAACCTTGCAAAGGAAGGACAAAAGTCTGGGTTACTTTTATGAGAGGTTATATGAGACATACTGGATGTATATACTCCTTTTGATCCAGAAAGTCCAAAACCCAGAAAATGGTTAATATGGCCTTTGTCAGCCAGAATGCAGGAGATAGAAAAAGAAAGCTCCAAAAATTAGAAGGCTTTGTGGGGATGAACATCTCCCAACTCCTAGAAGTAGCCAATGAGGTCTATGTCAAGAGAGAGGTTGCAGCCAGAAGGGAAGATGAGCGCTGAATGCAGAAAAAGGCTGAGCTCATAGCAGCTGCCCTCCAACCTAAGGGCAAAGGAAAGCCTCCCCAGTTTGGAAATGAAAAGAGGACAGTCAGTCAGGGTCCCCTTGCGGCGTGATCAGTGTGTCATCTGCCAGAAAACTGGTCATTGGGAAAAAATGTCCCAGCCGGGACAAGGGGGAAACATGCTTGCCAGCTGCCTGCAAAAGGGAAGACACACTGTTCATCGTAGCTGGGGAATCCCTCTTGGATTGAGGGTGACTGGACTCAGAGGCCCCCGATGACTATGGTGGATATAATGGTAGGGGGCCAACAGATGGAATTCCTGATTGATACAGGGCCTGAACACTCAGTGGTGATTCGGCCAGTAGCGCTGCTCTTCAATCGTGGGGTGGACATTGTAGAAGCCACAGAAAAATAGGCAAAACAGGCATTCTACCTGCCCTATAAATGTACAATAGAAAGCCATGAGGTTATGCATCAATTTCTATACATGCCTGACTATCCAATGCCGCTATTAGAATGCAACCTTCTGAGCAAATTAAGGGCTACTATATCTTTTGCTGACAATGGATGGCTAGACTTGCAGGTACCCAAGCCTGGGCTTGTCCCCAGAGAGGAAAAATGAAAGATTTTTGCTACCGAATCTGGAAAGTCACTCAGCCAGAGGCAGACAAATCAACTTTGAGACAAAACTGGAGGGTATGGGTACTTCATGCTGTAATAACTCTGATGAATGCAGAAGGACATCATTGGCTCTCAAATGCCCGTCTCACCAAATACCAGAGTTTGCTTTGTGAAAAGCAGTCTGACAATAGAGGTGCGTACCACTTTAAATCCAGTGATGCTGCTCCCCGCGGAGGAGGGGAGGCAACTGTATGATGACTTTGATGACTCCGATGACTCTGTGTACTCCAGCCAGCCAGACCAGTTAGACCAGTGGTTGGCAAACCACGGCTCGCGATTCACATGCGGCTCTTTGACTCCTTGGCTGCGGCTCTTCCACGAAATGTTTAGTGTAGGCACGGAATATTATTTAACTTGCCTTGTAAGAGATGAGTAAACATTTTTGAAACTCAAGCCTACAGAAAAGAGGCACATTTTTAGAAAGCAACAATAGCATGGATAGTTGCTTGCAAACATGTGTATCATTATCTCCGTCGAATTGCTGCCCGCCGAAATGTATTTTAACTCAAATAGGAAGAAAGCAGTTGAGGAACTCCAGAGGAGACAAGAAAGGTCAGCTTTTGTTTTTAATCACTGGGTGCAATCTTCTAACAATGTTGATATGGCAAGTTTTGTAGTTAGTCAAGAGATTGCTCAGAGAGGAAAGCCATACACGGACGAAGACTATATAAAGAGTTGTTTTATAAGGGCATCCGAAGAGCTTTTTCGAGACTTTAAGAATAAAGCAGACATTAAAAAAAAAAAAATTAGAGAGATACCTTTGTCTGCTAAAACAGTGAAAGATAGAACAGTAAAAATGTCTGCAAACATAACAAACCAACAAATTGAAGATCTCAAACTGGCCTCAACTCTATCAATAGCAGTTGACGAGTCTTGTGATATAAATGGCACAGCACAATTTTCTCTTTTTGTGCGATTTATCTCCACTACAGGCCCTAAAGAGGAACTTTTGGGATTATTGCCACTCAAAGGACAAACGCGTGGAGTAGATATAGCAAATGTTGTAATTGAGTGCTTCGAAAAACATCAAATTCCATTAGAAAAAATTGTTTCAATTTCAACAGACGGAGCGAAAAGTATGACAGGTGCAAGAAATGGGTTTGTTGCTATTTTGAAAGAAAAAATTAATCACGAGATACTTACCATTGTATTATTCATCAGGAAGCACTATGTGCGCAGACATTTCCTGAAGAAATTTGCAAAGTAATGGAATTGGTGATTAAGATGATCAACTCCATTGTAGCTAAAGCTCTTTACCATTGCCAATTTAAAGAATTTCTAATTGAGGTAGAGAGTGAGTATGCAGATACAGTGATCCCTCGTTTTTCGCGGTTAATGGGGACCAGAACCTTCCGCGAAAGCTGAAAATCCGCGAAGTAGGATTTGCCCCTAGGAATGGTCAATGTCGCACTGGAAACCAATCACGCGCCTTTATGAGAGCCCGTGGTATGTACTCTGAGTCAACTCATCTCTTTGTTTGACATGCAGGGATCCTTCTCTCTCCCGCATCAACATGAAACAACGCTCCTTTCCGCCATGTGGCTGCCGACATGGTTGTATTTTCTCATTTTTATTTTTTGATGAATATTTTGGGGAAACCCGTGAAGCACTGAAGTCGCAAAACATGAAGCACGAAGTGGCGAGGGAACACTGTATTCTGCTGCATAACAAGGTTCGTTGGTTATTGAGAGGAAACGTTTTAAAACGTTTCGCTTCACTGTTTACTGAAATAAAAGCATTTCTTCTTGAGAAGAGTGTTCACTATGCAGAGCTAACGAACGATCTGTGGATCCAGAAATTTTATTTCATGGTGGATGTTACTTCTCATCTAAATCAGCTTAATCGTAAGTTACAAGGAAAAGGAAACACAATTTTTCCGATGTTAGAAGAAGTAATTTCATTTGAAAACAAATTGTCGCTTTTTGCCGAAGATTTTGAAAGAGAAACTCTAATTCACTTTCCATGCCTATTGAAATATTGTCGAGAAAATAAGTCTAATATTGACATTTGCTATTTCAGAACAACACTGTTAAATATGAAGGAAACTTTTCTCAGCAGGTTCAAAGACTTTAGAAACAGCAAAGCGACATTAGCCTTTGTTAAAAAACCTCTGAATGCCACGGTAAC
>PVKE010053144.1:0-10135 GCA_004027555.1 Craseonycteris thonglongyai
AAAAAAAAAAAAAAAATTATGAAGCAGAAAATTATTATTTCAAAAAGAAAAATATTCACCATAGAGATTCAAAGGCAGATTTCAACAGGCAGAGGAAAAGAACAAACTTTAAGATAGAACAATGTAAATTATTAAGTCTGAGGAACAGAAAGAAATAAAATATTGAAGAATAGTGAACAGAGCCTAAGAGACCTGAAGGACACCAACAAGAAAACTAATATATGCATAAGGGGTGTTCCAGCAGGTAAAAAGAGAATATTTGAAGAAATAATGGCTGGAAACTTCCCAAATTTGAAAAATGACATGATAATATACATCCAAGAAGCTCAAAGAACAGCAAGTAAGCAAAACTCAAAGAGACCTACATCAATACATATTATAAACAAATGTTCAAAAGCCAAAGATAAACAGAGAATCTTAAAAGCATCAAGACTGAAGCTCATATAAAGGATCCTTAAGAAGATTATGAGTAGATTTCTCATCAGAAACACTGAAGGGCAAAAGGCAATGAGTAAAAATATTCAAAGTGCTAAAAGAAAATAATTAAATGCAGTATCTCAAAGGGATATCTGTACATCCATGTTCAAAGCAATATTATACACAATAGCTGTGCATAGAAGCAAACCCAGTGTCTACTGATGGATGAATGCATTAGCAAAATGTGGTAGACACATACAATGGAGTATTATTCAGTCTTAAAAATTCTGGCATACGCTACAACACGAATGAACCTTGAAAACATGATGCTAAGTGAAATAATACAGTCAGAAAAAGATAAATACTGTATCATGCCACTTACATGAAGTACTTAAAGTCAGCAAAAACATAAAGACAGAAAGTAGAATTGTGCTTGTCATGGGGCAAACGAGTGGGTGAATGTTTAAGGGATATAAAGTTCCAGTTTTACAAGATGAAAAGAGATATGGCTATGAATGATGGTGATGATTGTACAATATTATAAATGTATATAATACCACTAAACTCTACATATAAAAACAGTAGTAAACTTATAGACCTTGGGTTCAGAGAGGACTTTATGAACTTGATCTCAAAGTCAAGGGAAGTAAAAGCAAAAATAAATGAATGGGACTATATCAATCTAAAAAGCTTCTGCACAGCAAAGGAAACCATCAACAAAGTAAAGAGGCAACCAACCAAATGGGAGAAAATATTTGCAAACAATGCTTCTGATAAGGGGCTAATGTCTAAAATATATAAAGAACTCATACATCTCAATGACAACAAAGCCAAATGATCCAATTGAAAAATAGGCAGAAGATCTGAAAAGACACTTCTCCTTTGAAGACATAATGGCTAACAGATATATTAAAAATGCTGAACTTCACTAGCTATTAGGGAAATGTAAATTAAAACCACAATGAGATACCACCTCACACCTTTGAGGATGGCTATAATCAACAAAACAGGGAATAACATGTGCTGGAGAGGCTGTGGAGAAAAAGGAACCCTCATACACTGCTGGTGGGAAGGGAAATTGGTACAGCCACTATGAAAGGCAGTATGGAGGTTCCTCAAAAAATAAGAATAGAATTACCATATAACCCAGCAATCACTTTTCTGGGTATCTATCCAAAAAACAAAAACCTTAGTCTGTGCAAAGATATATGTACCCCAATATTCATCGCAGCATTGTTCATAGTGGCCAAGTTGTGGAAACAACCTAAGTGTCCTCTGATAGATGACTGGATAAAGAAGTTGTGGTACATTTACACAATGGAATACTACTCAGCAATATGAAAAGATGAAATACTGCCATTTGCAACAACATAGATGTACAATGAGGTCATCATATTAAGTGAGATAAGTTAGACTGAAAAAAATCAAGAACCATGTGACTTCACTTATAGGTGGAATATAGAACTGAAAGTAACAAAGAAACAAAAACTCATGGACACAGTCAATAGTTTAGTGGTTACCCAAGGGTAAAGGAAAGGGGGTGGGAGAGGAAGGAGACAGCATCAAAAAATAAAAATAAATAACAATGGTTATAATGATAAATTTTATGTTATGCTATGTTATGTTATGTTATGTTATATTATTGTGTATGCCACAATAAAAAATATTTTTATAAAAAGGACTGGTATGAAAGAACTGTAACAGAAGAAAAAATATTTACAAGATGTGTTTCCAGAAATGTTGTTAAATCTCCTTTCATGTTTTTTTACTTTATTGTCAACAGGCAAAACGTTTGTTACTGGGTTTTGTTTTTTATTTTTAAAAAGTCAGTGTATGACAAGAATCGTGAAATAAGTATGTCTATTTTTATTTTAAGATGCTTAACCATTAAATGAACAGGAAAAATAAACACATGAGTAGGTTAGAAAAATGATTTTATGTTTGAAGACAAGAAAGTCTACAGTATATTTACATGCTAAGAAGAAAGATTCACTAGAGGGAGAAGTTAATATTCTGAGTACAAAAAGTAGCTGGTGGTGCTGCATGCAGCACAGATGGAAAAGGATTAGTTTTCTGTAGGACATTTCGTCCACTGAGAAAAGAAGAGCTTGAAGTAAAGGACCAGTTGGTCTTAGTTGAATAGGAAAGAATGTGAAGCCAGAAGATAAACAAATTTGGGAAAATATAAATGTACCAAAGAACAAGTATGTCCAAAGAATTGATTTAAAGAGAAAAAAAAATGGGGGCTAGGAAGAAATTTAATACTTGATTAAATTAATTACTATAGTTAAAAGCTAACCTTACTGTTATAAGCTAGGTATACTATTTGCCCTAATGTAAATTTCTATAAGTTGAACTTTCTGTAAACATAATAAAATACACAATACATTAAAATGCCCTGTGTAATAATATTCTCTCATATTTGTTAAGTAATCTCAGTGCTAGAAAAATAACATTCAAATGTGATCAATATTTAGGTCATTTTCCCATTTGTTACCATTCATATTTATTGTTTTCTTTACCTTGATCAGCTACTTTTTGTTTTGCTTCTTCTATTCTTTTTAGTTCTTGTTGCTTTGCTTCCAAGTGTTGCTTTTCTTCTTTTAAAGGATCATATTTTATTACTACAGGAATCATAAAAAATAATCGTAATTACATCAAATTTAAATATGCTAATTCCAAAAAATATCCTTAAAAATAATCACTAATTCCAAGTCTGCAGAAATTTAGAGTTAAAAACCAATTTAATTTGAAGACCTAGTCCTACATTTAAATATAAAAATATCTCAAAATAATCACAAAAATATTTTGAACAATTATAAAATATAAAGACTTTCCATAAACCCAAAAAACAAGTTAAATTATAATGTTTAAAATTTGACTTACTAGAAGAAGGCACTATTAGTAAATAAATGTCTTCCAATACAGCTTCAACTGGTTGAGTATAAAGGTGTTTCCATGGAATTATAAGATTAAGATTACCTACATTTAAAAAAAGACAAAAAGTATTATTCATTTATCCTGTATTTATTATTAGCCTATTTTCTGTCAGGCATTACAAGATAAAGTGGCCTCTAACATTACGAACTCAGTCACTTTATAGAACGCTATTCTACAACCAAAAACAAGACTGCTGTGAAAACTTGAAATTATTTGTATTAGTACCATTGAAAAGTCTACTAAATGATATCCCAAATACTTACAAGTTTCTAGTTGTGGCAGTTTGTACCACAAACATACTAATATTCTTCCATTAATCAACAATTGTTCTTACTCTAAACTTAAGTATTTTCCTTACACTTTAAAAAAGTAGATTACATACTTTATGTATTTTTCTTATGTAAAGGTTATATCTAATCATGTGCAGCTTAACGATGGGGACAGTTTTCTGAGAAATTTGTTAGGCAATTTCATCGTTGTGCAAAAATCAGTGTACTTAACTTACACACGCCTAGCTGGTACAGCCTGCTATATACCTAGGCTATATGGCATAGCCTATTTCTCCTAGGTTACAAACCCATATAGCATGTACCACATAACACAAAATTACACCAAGTGCAAGGGAAAATGATGCAATCAGAGAAATGGCAAACACAAGGTAAGATGCATGAGGTTGCTGCTGGCGTAATATGGCATACTGATTTGTAGCAAAAAAAAGTTATTTTAAGTAAAAAGAGTACACGCTAAAATAACAATAAAAAGTAGAGTATAGTAAATAAACACTCATTTATTATCTTTAGCAAGTATTATACACTGTATGCAATAGTACTACCCTACTTTTATACAACTGGCAGTGCAATAGGTTTGTTTACACCAGCATCAATACAACAACCAGTGATGCACTGAGTTACAAAAGCTATGACATCACTAGGCGGTAGGAATTTTTCAGCTCCTTTATATTCTTAAAGAACTACCATCGGGAGGCTGCATCTGGCTCCCGCTCTCACAGACACTGCAGTACATTGAGCTCCATAGAGACAGCGCCGGGGCAAGTGCGAGCCGACGGGCACTGGGTGACTCTGTGCTCGCTGAGGAAAAATAGTTAAACATGGGCAAAGGAGATCCTAAGAAGCTGAGAGGCAAAATGTCATCATATGCATTCTTTGTGCAAACTTGCTGGGAGGAGCACAAGAAGAAGCACCCAGATGGCTTCAGTCAACTTCTCAGAGTTTTCTAAGAAGTGCTCAGAGAGGTGGAAGACCATGTCTGCTAAAGAGAAAGAAAAATTTGAAGACATGGCAAAGGCGAACAAGGTCCATTATGAAAGAGAAATGAAAACTTATATCCCTCCTAAAGGGGAAACAAAAAAGTTCAAGGATCCCAATGCACCCAAGAGGCCTCCTTCGGCCTTTTTCTTGTTTTGTTCTGAGTATCGCTCAAAAATCAAAGGAGAGCATCCTGGCCTGTCCATTGGTGATGTCGCCAAGAAGCTGGGAGAGATGTGGAATAACACTGCTGCAGATGACAAGCAACCTTATGAAAAGAAGGCCACAAAGCTGAAGGAAAATACGAAAAGGATATTGCTGCATACCAAGCTAAAGGAAAGCCTGATGTGGCAAAAAAGGGAGTTGTCAAGGCTGAAAAGAGCAAGAAAAAGAAGGAAGAAGAAGATGAGGAAGATGAAGAGGATGAGGAGGGGGAGGAAGATGAAGAGGATGAAGAAGAAGAAGAAGATGATGAATAAGTTGGTACAGGCGCAGTTTTTTTTTTCTTGTCTATAAAGCATTTAACCGCCCTGTACACAACTCACTCCTTTTAAAGACAAAAAATTGAAATGTAAGGCCGTGTAAGATTTGTTTTTAAACTGTACAGTGTCTTTTTTTGTATACTTAACACACTACCGAACGTGTCTTTAGATAGCCCTGTCCTGGTGGTATTTTCAATAGCCACTAACCTTGCCTGGTACAGTATGGGGGTTGTAAATTGGCATGGAAATTTAAAGCAGGTCCTTGTTGGTGCACAGCACAAATTAGTTATATATTAGGATGGTAGTTTGTTTTCATCTTCAGTTGTCTCTGATGCAGCTTATACGAAATAATTGTTCTGTTAACTGAATAGCACTCTGTAATCGCAAAAAAAAAAATTGCAGCTGTTTTGTTGACATTCTAAGTGCTTCTAAGAAAATACAATTTTTTTTATTAAAAAAAAAAAAAAGAGAACTACCATCGTACATGTGATCTGTTGCAGCACATGATTATGTATGGTAATATACATGCATATGATTATTACCATAAGTGTATGTACACACAAATTTCTTTAGTAATAATCAAGAATCATGGGCAATATATGAAAATCAATTAATTAATTAATTAATTAAAATGAAAATATTTTACTACAATCCAATAGTAAAGTATTTTTTAAAACATTAGATTTCTTGAAGAAAAAAATACAATGTATAGGGTTTACAATATTATTGATTCTAGTTGTCTATGTTTAGAAAATTTCCATAATAAATAATTTGAAAGTATTTTAAAATTTTTTAGAAAGTATGAGTCTCTAGATTTAGAAATAGTTTTTATAATTGGGGAAGGGAAAAATTATTAAATACACTATGCTTGTATTAACTGGTTAGCAATTAGCAAAGTGAAAAAATCTACTTAGATCTATGTTTTGAAATCAGAAAAAAATAGTGACCATTTCAAATTTCTGTACAGTCCAAAATGTAACCAAAATAAAATGAGTAGAAAAATAATTGTGACAAATTTGAGTTATTTATAAACATCAAGCAGACTGCTTGCACACACATATACATTAATAATCCAAAAAAGTAAATAAACAAAAGGACAGAGAACAGTGACAAAATAGCATCAAGTAATCAAAGAAACATATAAAATTAATAATGTAGCATTTATTTTCATCACTAAGTCTTTTTTTACCCTAATTCTTTTTTCCTTGTTATAAGTTACAGACTTCTTACAATATGGAAAATTCAGAAAAATATAAATGAAAGTAATTCTAAGTATCTTCCACATGAAGACAAGTACTTTTAAAATTTGAATATTTATATCAGATATATGTATAATTCTGCATTTTAAATGAGGAAAATTTTGAAAAATCAGTAAGATTAACAATACCCAATAATACCAAGAGGACAATATGTCCTTTTTTTTAAAGATTTATTTTATTAATTTTTGACAGAAACAGAGACAGAGAGAGACAGAGAGAAGGAGGGCCCAGAGCAGTCTCCATAGTTGACAGCATTAGTTTTCCATATACCGGTAGTTTCACTCCACAGGTGGGCACGGGGCTGCACAAGGAAGGAACTAGGCCAGGAGCCTCCCACATAGGTCCTGGCACACCCCAGTTCAGCATGTGGCTGGGGTCCACATGGGCCGGGGCCAGGATTCATTCGATCCTTGGTCCCTGGGGCTTCAAAGCGAGCGCTTAACCCGCTGAGCCATCCCAGCTTCCCCAAGACAATACATTCTTATAAAACTGGTTGTACTACTGCACCACTAATGTGGAAACAGGCACTTCTTTCATTCACCAATTATGTTCTATTATTAATATATACAAGATCTGACAATTAAGTTTGCCACCATGCACTTACGTTGGCAGCACTGTACAAACAACTCAGTAAGGTTTAATAACCTTATCTGTCTCACAGCTGTGTTCATGGCAATGTGTGGCAGTGCCTGCTGAGTGGTGTTCATTATTGTTGTTGCGTTTTTTTGTGTGCCATATGAGAGTCAAAATTTGAGTTGACCAAGGTCTTTTGGAGAGGCAAATCAATGTTTTGGGCCATGCATCGTGATGAAACATGGGTGTACCAGTACTACCATGAAACCAAGCATCAAAGAGCACAATGGAAGTCAGCCAATTCTCCACAATCAAAAAAAGGTCTGTCAGTTCAAATCAAGAGTCAAAACGAAGTTAACCTTTTTTGATATCTCTGGGATTGTTCATTATAAATTTCTACCAACTGGACAAACAGTCAACCAAACTGACTATATGGAAGTGCTAAAAACGCTGCGTGAAAAAGTTAAACTTAAACAATCTGAACTTTGTGCCAACAACTCATGGCTCTTTCATCACGACAATGTACCAGCTCACACAGCACATGTCTATGAGGGAGTTTTTAGCCAGCAAACAAATAACTGTATTGAAATATCCTCCCTACTTACCTGATCTGGCCCCCAGTGACTTTTTTCTTTACCTAACAATAAAGGAAATATTCAAAGGAAGACATTTTGATGACATTTATGACATCAAGGGTAATATGACAACAGTTCTAATGGCCATTCCAGAAAAAGAGTTCCAAACTGCTTTGAAGGATGGAGTAGGTGCTGGTGCCAGTGCACAGCTTTCCAAGGGGAGTACTCCGAAGGTGACCATAGTGATATTCAACAATGAGGTATGCAGCATTTTTTTCTAGGATGAGTTTGTGAACTTAATTGTCAGACCTCATATATTAGTATTGTGCTAAGTGGTGTGAATACAATAAAAATTAAATCTATCTAGTCTCAAAAACATAATACCGGGGGTAGGGAGGTGGGAGAGTGGCGGTGGGGGGATGGTAAGAAGGGGGCATCAAATATATGGTGATGGAAAGAGCACTGATTCTGGGTGGTGAGCACATAATGCAATACATAGACACTGTAATGTAGAACTGTACACCTGGAAACTATGTAATTTTTACCAACCAATGTTACCCCAATAAATTTAACAATTAAAAAAAATGTCTCATAGAAGAAATAAATAATAATGATATTAAAGAATGACAGGTACAACAATACAGGTATACAAACAATACCTTAAATGAGTCTCAAAATTATTTTGTGTATTAGGTATTTATTGCAGTGTATGTTCCCCTATCTTATGTTAAAACCAAAAATACCTTATTATTTTTAAACATGGCCAGGCAAGAAAAAAGAGGAAGAAAATAAGGCAGGTACTAAATGAAATCACATCTATCTACATTCATACATTTTACTTTTCTTGAATTGATGTTAACTTTATAAACACAGAAATACAATGATCATAATTATAAAATTCAATGTCTTCTGAAAAAATTTGAAGTGCTACATGATAATGTTACTGTAATATTGTTGTACCTATGGTATACAGAAATACTCAACAAGGTCCAAATGTGTATTAATTGGATTATTACACTACCATAACAAATAAATGAGGTTAAGTCAGCACGGATTACAAGGAGTCTTTATTAAATGTTAAGTGAAAGAAACAGAACATGAAATCATACATATACCAGGATTAAAAGTACTTAAAATATGCACACGTAAAAAATCATATAGAAATATGCAAAAATTAATGTTAGATGGTAAAGTAATGGGTGACATTTTTTATATTATTTATCATAAACTGCCTTTAAATTGAGGTGGAAAAGAGAGAACTTGAGTCTCAAAAATGTAAGATAACAAAAACTTTCTCAGGCAAATGGTCTAATAACAATATTATGGAGATATTAATCATGAAATTTATATAAGCTTTCAGAATATCTTATTCTCCAAGTGACACCAATATGTTGCAATAATACTATATACATCATAAATCATACTACACAAACTATACACTATAACAAAGTATATCTATTTACTTCCAAGTCTCAAATAATGACACTATCATCTTGAACAATATTTAAAACAATAGTTTAAACAATAACTCAAACAATAAAGTTAAAACAGGAAGCCAACAGAATTTAAGAAACAAAACATACATGTTTTTATTAAATATGTTAAAATGTCATATTCTAATCAGTTTCTGTTCAATCAATACACTTCAAATGTAAGCTATAAACACAGAAAATAATACAGAACAACAGCTAACATAATATTTCCTGGAAACCTCAAAAACTTCCAGAGCAAAATCTCAGTTTCTGATAGGCCCTGAGCCACAACATCTGGATGATCCAGCCCTACTCCTTACACCACATATCCATGGCCAATCAGAATACAGCAATGATAACTAGTCAGAAACCTAAGAAACAGCAGGTTATGCTATTAGATTAACACTGGCTCCCAAATGACTAATTTTGCACATCTTAAAATTTTTAATTTCATAATTATAGGGCAAGGGATATATGAACCAAATGACATATGAGGGGGGACCCAAAGAAAACCAGAATCATCTGCTAGAAGGCGGGCCCCTTGTAGTGGTGCATGTTCTTAGGAACCCATCTGCATCAGTGTAGCAGCTGGCATTGTCGTGAGAGGCTGCATCCAGCTTCAGTGAATATTTTTGGAGTCTCTTTCAACGCATTTGCCCATTTCATGATGGGTGACTTACATGAACAATGTGTGACAAAACAATGCACGTGCCCACATCATGCGGAATGTTCTGCAGTTTTTGACCAAAAAATGGCACAATCCTTGTGCTCCCTATTCACAAAATCTCGCCGAGAATTTTTTTTTTTTTTTGCCTGGATGAAAAAAGTCCTCAAAGGGAAATGTTTTGCCAATGTGGAAGAGGTGAAACAAAAACACCAGAAACACTAGAAGGCATAAAAATTGACGAGTTCAAAAACTGTTCTGAGCAGTGGGAAAAGTGTCTTGATAGGTATATTGCAGGGGTGGCCAACTTTTCTGTATATAAGATCTACTTTTTATCTTAAAAGTGTGTCGCGATCGACTTGTTGTCATACATTATATAACTGCTCTTTTACATTCCCACTCATCCTTTCAATTCGTCGCATCACTGTGTTTCGAGACAATTGTAGATCTTGAATTGCAGCAACAATTTCACTCTTGTTCTTAAAATC
>PVKE010053145.1:0-10138 GCA_004027555.1 Craseonycteris thonglongyai
TTTCCAGAAGTACAAGTCCACATCACATCACCCATGCATCGTATTATGTGCCCACCTCCTAGAATCAGGTCCCCTTCCATCACCATATATCTGGTGCCCACTCCCACCTCCCCCCACAACTCTCCCCCCCAACCCCCTCTCCAGGTAACCACCAAACTATTGAGAGTGTCCATAATGCTGGTGCCCTCTCCCACCTTCCCTCCTCTCCTTCCCCCCTCCTCCCCTTCCCTCAGGCAATCACCAAGTTATTGAATATGTCCATAGGTCTCTGTGTCTTTGTAAAGCGAAATAAGTCAGACTGAAAGAATCCGGAAAAATATGACCTCACTTATAGGTGGATTCATATAACTTGTAAACTTTGATTTCAAATCTGGTACATTCGGTAACTATAAATTGCACATATCCCAGTTGTTCTTTGAATTTCATCAATGACTCATCTAGGGAGACATCTTCATCCAGAGTGTATAATTGTTCAAACTTATTATTCAAATAGTTGACTATACTTTGCACTTTTTGTATTCTGTCTTGTTTACATATGGCTCATTATCTTCAAAATGAAGAAAATGTGATATAACCAAGAAACATTTGCGAGGCTTAGTTTTTGAAAATATGAATGTCTCTAATATTGCTCTTTTTGACCAGTAAATATCTATTTTAGATTTTTGTACTTGCGACATTATGATACATAACCAAAGGTATACTCTCATTTCATCACTTGTTACTGGAAACCACTCCTCATCTTTTTTTCAAGTTCTGTTCCTTTTTATCTGTTGACTTGTGTATCTTTGTTTCTACAGTTATCATTAAAACAAATTCATCATTTAGCACTTGTTTCAAAACATAAAGAGATGTATGATTTGCTCCTAGTTTTTGCAAAACTAAAGCATTTATAGCAGCAATTTGGGTAAATGTTTTTTTATTTGGATTTTTTTCTTCCCAATTCCATTCCTCCTAAATCACAATCATCACTGCTTGATATAGACATGGGTTTTACACATTTATAATCATTACATTGGATAGATCTACCTTTTCTTGAATTTGAGTCTTCGATTGAATAGTCAGCTGTAAAAATTTGTTGAATATCCATCTGTTTTCACTCGAATACCTAATTGGCTTTCAGTGTCACTTTTGTACAAATTCAAAACAGACATTTTAAAGGGGTTATGTCTACAGTTCACACTTTAACACTGAATAGATATAATTATTTCTTGATAATATTTGCATTATAACTTCACTCAAAGCAAATTAAACCTGCTTGCATCTCAGAGATGTCAATGTTTACAATGGTTTAAGAAACACATGACATATCCAAGATGTTTTTGTATATCAAGGGGTAAATGCAGAACTACAAATGCTCTGCCCTATTTGTCTAGAAAGAATAGTTATTCTAGCTCAATAACCTTCCTTTGATTATGTACCAAGACAGCATGATGAGACCACTTTTTTTCCCTCTCACTGTACCCAGAGCTAACTTACACTAAGCCAGCTGGGGTACATGTATTGCTGAGAGAACCCAAAGACTTTAAAAGGGACACAGGACACAGTTGTGAAAGAACATATTTCCAGTGCCTCAATGTTAGTTTTCCTAAAATTGCCTGTGATGGTGACATGAGATTGGGTCTTCTTTTCTACAGTTGCCTTTCTCCCAGTTTACAAACATAAGACACGCCTCTACCTAGTGTGGTATTGTGCCACAAGTGTAAAAACTGTGGTGGCCCCAGACAAGCACATAGTTTGAAATACTGGTGTCAGCAAGCTATTCTTTTTATTAATCATCAACAAGAGCTCTGTGTTTCCCCCACTATATTCTTATGTCAATAAAGGGCAAGGCATTGGAAACAGGATCCAGGCATACCTCAGTGACATTGAGGGCTCTATTCCAAACCACTGCAATAGAGCAAGTTGTAATCTTTTTGCTGGTGGAAGGTCTTGTCTTCAACTTGTAAGACTCTGAAACATCTGTGAAGTGCAATAAAGCAAGTAAAATGAAATGAGGGATGCCTATATTTTAACCAATGCCAGTATTGGCATGAATGGAATTTAGAAGGTAGGTGAGTATTACAGGGATTGCTGAAAATGTTTATTTGAATTAGAAAAAAAAAAAAAAGACTCCCCAAAAAACAAAGTCAGCTTTTAATTTTTTCCTAACAGAAAGAAGTCTTATTTGGCTAATTGATTTGATAATCAAGAATGACTTTCCCTGTGAAACTTCATGGTGAGTATTTTCCAGAAATTGAGTAAACTAATCTACAGTTTGATGAAAGTAGACTCTAACATGTGTTTTGGAGACAATTTTCTACAAATAGCTCATGTTTTAGAAGAATCTGAATCTTTTGAGTAAAGGATATGTTTGAATAGCTAACAGCTTTGGAAGCAAGAGATGGTGTATTCCTCAGGAATGAGCTAGAGACATTCTTCTCCTCTCTGAATATGTTGATTAAATAAGGCGCGTTTATGTAAAAGAGTAACAGGAGTAAGCAATACAATTTTGTTAAGTCCTAGAAAAAGCTTTTTTATGTACTTCCCAGAAACTGAAAAGGTGAATGACTCTATGGCCAGTAGGTAGCAAGTCATTTTGCAAGTACAGTGGATTCCAACTATTTTCTCTCAATAAAATAAAACGAGGTTCTATTGTATTGTCAGCTGATAACTTTAATAAATGCATATTTGAATATAGATTATTATATAATTTTTGGCATATAACATGGGAGGAGTTCAAAGAATTGAGTCATTACTATAACACAACTCCTCCTTCCATTCACTAGTTTATGTGAACAATCTATAGAGGCAAAAACTAGAAGTAGAGTTGATGGTGCATGCTGTCTCCTAGCAACATGTAATAGTGATCTCAGATACAAAAAGTACCAAACAAAATAAAACCCCAAACATTCAAAATAGCCATATTTATCTTGTTAAGGGGAGCATATTTTATACTTAATACAGTGGTATCTCGGTACTTGTTAATTGGTTCTGGGAGGCACAACAAATATAAAAAAGTAATGAGTACCAAACAAATTTTTTCCATAAGGGAAAGCGTATCGAGTCAGGAGGCAATGGACATCAGTAAGTTCTAGCTTGTGGGTCAAGTACCAAATCAATGACAAGTACTGGGACAAAATTTTGGGTCAAAATGCATTAAAGTACCAAATTCAATGAGTTTCATAACAGTTGAGTATCAAGGTATGACTGTATTTATTAATAAAAATTGTAATATATTTATGTTGTTTGTGTGTTAGTAATGACTGTAATGATAACTTCATCCAAAATAATTTTTTAATTCTTTAAAGCCAGCCATGTGGTTAAAAGGAAATATTTAAATTTATGTGCATATTTTGATGCAGAGAAATAGGGCAATCAACAAAAGAATTTCAAGCAATAAGATATGTTACAGTAAGAAAAAATGCTGAGAAAGTAATGGAATGGCATTGCAAGTTTTAGGAGGAAAAAAGGATATAAAATAAGGTTGTTCACATTTGTGTAAATAGAAGATCATTGAATTTAATTGTTAGTGTATTTAAATACCATGGGGTACATATAAAATGGTGGTATCACTTTTATAATGCCAGCATTTAGAATATACTGGAAGTAACATTCTTTCAACCAATTAAAATTATGATGGCAAAATTTAGGCATTGATTTAAAAAGGTGAAATAGAATACATAATTAAGAAATTATTTTAGGAAATATATAAGGAACAAAGACCAAAGTCCACTATTTTAAGATCTATAGAGTATCCTGTGACATTCTCTGTTGCCAACGTCTTCCTTTTTTAAAAGTATAGCCCACAGACAGTAATATTATTCTTCTGGTAAGTAACTTGTTTTTAGTCCAGTTAAAAATCTGTGCTAATGGTATGGGGACAATTATTGGAAGAAACAACATGAGTACGGCA
Organism: Craseonycteris thonglongyai; assembly: GCA_004027555.1. Lineage (NCBI taxonomy): Eukaryota > Metazoa > Chordata > Mammalia > Chiroptera > Craseonycteridae > Craseonycteris > Craseonycteris thonglongyai. The sequence continues at coordinate 3,893 of PVKE010053145.1, forward strand.
AATAAATCTCCTGATTCAAAGCTTGCAGAGAGGGAATGCATTAAACCTTAGGAGGTTGGGCAATAAGATCACAAGCTGGTAAAAGTTACATTGGAGATTAAGAAAGGCAAATATCCTATTAGTAAAATGACCTTTTTTTTAAAAAAAGATTTATTTATTGTTTTTGACAGATAGAGAGATACAGTCAGAGACAGAGGGAAGGGGGAGGGCCCAGAACAGTCTCCACAGTTGCACATCATTGGTTTTTTCACATAGTTTCATTCCACAGGTGGGTGGGGCTGCACAGGGCAGGAACTGGGCTGGGGTCTCACCCTGGTGAGAACTGAACTGGGGGCACTCCCTAGTTCAGCATATGGGTCTGCACGGGCCGGGGCCAGGATTCGATCCTCGGGGCTGCAAAGTGAGCACCTAAACCACTGAGCCATCCTGGCTTACCCTAAAATGACCTTTTAAAAAGCTTTTTAACACACTCTGGCACTAATTGGAAAGAATCCATGGAAACAAGATAGAAGAGCAAAGTAGTTGGAGATTTGGACATTTAAGGAAAGATGTTAGAGAAGACAATTTTCATTCACAGAAGTTGAGAGTGATATAAAGAAGCAGTGAGGAAATTCATCTGAGGAATCAAGTTACACTAGGAAATGAAAAACAGAAAACTCATTTAAGTAGACCCCAGTTCATGTTTCTAGGGAGGAGAACATGAAATAAGAAAAAAGATGCATGCTGTGCACAACAAAGAGATGGAAAGGTACATATGTACACACACATAAAAAGCTTATCAAGGGGAAGCCTGGATGGCTCAGTGGGTTAAGCGCTCACTTTGTAGTGCTGGGGACCGAGGATCGAATCCTGGCCCCGGCCTGTGCAGACCCATATGCTGAACTGGGGAGTGCCCCTAGTTCAGTTCTCTCTCTGTCTCTGTATCTCTCTCTCTCTCTCAGTCAAAAATGAACAAACAAACAAACAAACAAAAAGCTTATAAATAAAAAGGGAGTAATGGGAAATACCTCTTTATTGTTAAGTGTTGAACAAAAAAAAAGATCAGAAATGATACCAGAAATGATGGTTGGTATCTATCTATCTATCTATCTATCTATCTATCTATCTATCTATCTATCTATCTATCTATCTATCTATCTATCATCTATCTATATCATATTTTTCAAGTTTAATTGAGATATATGGACATATACCATTGTATTAGTAAGGTTTACAACATGATTTGATATATGTATATATTGTGAGATTATTACAATTAGTTCAATAATCATCATCTTGTGTAGTTACAATTTTTTATAATGAGAACTTTTAAGATCTACTCTTTTAGCAACTTTCAAATATATACAATGTAATGTTGTTAACTATAGTCACCAAGCTATACATTATATACCCAAGATTTATTTATCTTGTAACTAGAAGTTCGTATCTTATGACCACCTTCACCTATTTTGCCCATTCCTCACCCCCACCTCTGGCAACAATCAATTTGTTCTCTGTATCCATGAGTTAAGTTTTTTATTTTTTTTTAGATTCCACATATGAGATCATACATACAGTATTTATCTTTCTCTGCCTGACTTATTTCACTTAACATAATGCCTTTAAGATATTGTCACAAATGGCAGGATTTTCTTTTTTATAGTTGAATAATATTCCATTTATGTGTATACTTATATACATACCACATTTTCCTTAGACATTCATCCACTGATGGACACTCAAGTTGTCTGTGTCTTGGCCATTGTGAATAATGCTGCAGTGGGCATGGGTGCAGCTATCTCTTCAAAATAGTGATTTTATTTCCTTAGGATAAAAACCCAGAAGTAAATAGTCGATTTAAATAGTAGTTTTCTTTTTGGCTTAGATGAACATGTTGATGTCATCAGACTATTGTATCTTCTATATTATTTATACACTCAACAAATAATGAGTACTTACTGTTGAAAGGCACGCTGCTAGGTGTCAGGGGGTTATGCGAATACACATAGCCTGGTCCCTGCCCATAAATTGCTTACAGTGTCAGAGGGAGACACAGAAGCATATAAACAGTTATATGAACAAGCAGTGTAATGTGATACAAACCAAAGAAACAACTTTCAAATTGGGTAGATGGGGAAAAATTCTTTCAGTCCTTCTCTTCACAAGTGTTCACGTCCACACTTCAGGGCAGCACTGAGGACTGGGCCGCAGCCGAGGCTGTAATGGACCCCGTCTCCCCACTCCTGGTACTGATCCCGAGAAGAGAATGTAAAGTTCTCCCTGGGGCCAGTAACTTGCAGTTTGAGGCAAACATTACCTTTTCCCCACTGGTAATTTCTAGTCTCTCACAATTTAGCACTTCTTAGAACACAGTTTCACCTGTTTGAGCATGACATTCAAGGCTTTTCAGTGTGGCCCCAACGTTCTCTCCAGTTTTGCCTCCTGTAATCAATCCTTGCTCATTTCTTTCATTCACTTAATTCTCGTGTCACTTTATGCTTTCCTTTCTAGAAACACCCCATATTGTTGTAGTTACCTGTTCCTTTGTTCCTCTTGCTTTCTTGGCCTGGAATGCACCTTTTTCTTTCTGGCCTTGAATGCATGTTTTCTTCAGCTTTTTGAAACACTCCTCGTCTGTCCTAAGTTTCAGTTCACAGGCCAGCTCTTCCATTGAAGCCTTCCCAGATCTTTCAGTTCAAATTACTTCCTTCCTTCTGTGTCTTCCTGTGAAATTTAGTTCCCTCGATGATGTGCGCAGTTTCTAGGTGTCTTGACTCCCTCTCAGATCTTAAGCTCCTTGCATGGTACCTGAAATAGGTGGTACTTAAAAAATTTTTTTTGTTCATTCAATAAAACACTCAGATGTTGAACTGATGGACTTCACTAATTGAATCACAGTGTATGCCTGGTGTAGACATATATTGGTTGGTTGCTGGCACTTTGATTTTCAGACATCTGCCTGCCCCCTCCTAGAGGACCTGGAAAAAATAGGACAAGTTAAGTTTTCAATAAAAGCTTAGTGCTTATACCTTAATGAACAGAAGTAGCTGAAGAGGCCCGATTAACAGCATTTTTAGTGTGTTCATTCACATGGTAATCGATTTTCAATCTGATATCAGTGTAAGCAACTCTGCCACTATTTTCCTCTCTGTCTCTGCTCCAGAAAAGCCACATTTATTACAGCAGACTTCATTGGTCTGACACTTTCTGCTGATGCTGTGGCTTCCCAGTAGCTCCTAACTAGACTGTGAGGTGACAAACAGTGCTTTAGGATGTCATTAAGCATGAGCCATGCTTGCTCATTTGTGTTTACCTCATTCTACTTGCTACACTTGGTATTACTTGCAGGTCAGGCAGGGTGTTATTGGTGTTTGTGTATCCACATGTGCAGTGATGAGTGTCTATCTAGACCCTGGCACTTGGCTTTGCCCCAGAACCTCTGTGCTCATGACCTGGTTCTCAGTTTAACTGTCAGGAGGCCTTGTAGGTGATGCTGAGCTACATGCTCAAGGAGCCCATGTGGACACAAAGCAGATCTGGGCCTCACAGCTATTCTGCTCATAATCATGGCCTTTAGACTGTGAATCAGAGCTGGGTCTTGACACCACGGTGACACCACACTCCCCTTGTCTGCCTCCTTTAAATCATGCCAGCCTTCCTGATTTCCTACTTCCTCTCAGATTCATGGATTAATGAATTGTGTGTGCTCTAGTGGCAGCACTATGGTACTAGCTTTCAACTCTTTGCTCCCAATGAAAACATTCAGCTCTGTACAGTGTTTTCCTGGTTGTTCCAATTATCTATTGCTATATAGCAAACTACATAAAACTTAGTGGCTTAAAAATATTTTATTATTCAGTACCTGTGATTCTGTGGGTCAGGAATTCAGGGCACAGGAGGGATGATTTATCTTTGCTGCAAGTTTCTTGGGGCCTCATTTGAGTTGCTTCAAATAGCTGAGGGCTGAAATAACTGGAGGCAATGGGGCATGGTTGGATTTCTTTCACGAAAGCCTCCTAGGACTCTAAGCATTAGTTTACAAGACATAGAAAGTGGAAGCTGCTGGTTTAATATGGTCTGGGCCTGGAGACTGGCATGGTATTCATAAGTGAGTCACAGGGCCAGCCCAAGTTCAAGGATTGAATACTGGGAGGATTTAGTTCACTGGGATCTCTTTGGAGACAAGCTTTTACCCTAGTGTAGGTTGACATAAAATTTCTCTGCACGTGTGTATTGGTATCAGTACACATGTGTGTATACATATAGTGTATATATAATGAAGTTAATTTCATATGGATTTCTAATAAAATTTTTATTCTAATAAAGGTAACAAGAACAGCATCTATTTAAACCTTAAATTAATAAGATAATGTCCACAAGCTATATAAGGACACTTATCTTTTTGGTTTGTGGCCCCATCTTTTAAAATTAAATTTTTTTTTTCAAATACAGTTGACATTTACTATTATTTTAATTTCAGGAGTACAGCATAGTGTTTGACAGTTACATAACTTATGAAGTGATCGCCCCTGATAGGTCTAGTACCCACTTAGAACTGTGAGTAGTTACTGACTATATTCCCCATACTGTACTTTACATCCCCATGACTATTTTGTAACTACCACTTTGCATGTCTTAATCCTTTTACCTTTTTTATCCAGCCTCCCCAACACCCCACCCATCTGGCAACCATCAGTTTGTTTTCTGTATCTGTGAGTCTGTTTTGTTTATTTTGTTTTTTAGATTCCACATATAAGTGAAATCATATGGTATCTGTCTTTCTCTGTCAAATTTATTATATTTCACTTGGCATAGTACCTTCTAGCTTCATTCATGTTGTCACAAATGGCAAAATTGCATTATTTTTTAATGGCTGAGTAATATTCCATTGTATATATGTACCTCTTTTTTTCCAATCATTTATTGATGGGCACTTAAATTGCTTTAATATTTTGGCCATGATAAATATTATTGCTAAGATCATAGGGATGCATATATCTTTTCAAATTAGTGTTTTGGAGTTTTAAAAATAAATACCAAGAAGTGGTATTGCTGGATCATAAGTAGTTCTATTTTTATTTTTTAGAGGAACCTCCATACTATTTTCTATAGTGGCTGCTGCACCAATTTGCAATCCCACCAATGATGAACAAGGGTTTTCTTTTCTCCACACCCTTGCCAACACTTGTTTGTTGATTTACTGATGATAGCCATTCTAACAGGTGTGAGGCTTTAATTTGCATTTCTCTGATGATTAGTGATGAAAATTTTTTCATATGTCTATTGGCCATCTGCATGTCCTCTTTGGAGAAATGTCTATTCAGGTCTTCTGCCCATTTTTAAATTAGATTTTTCTTTTCAATTGTTTGAGAGAGAGAGAGAGAGAGAGAGAAAGAAAGAGAGAGAGAGAGAGACAGAGAGAGAGAGAGAGAAAGAGACAGCCAGACAGCCAGTATCTTGTCATTTGCATATAATAGCAGTTTCACTTCTTCCTTTCCAATTTGGATACCTTTTACTTCTTTTTCTTGTCTGGTTGTTGTGGCTAAGACTTCCAATACTATGTTGAATAAAAGTGGTGAAAGAGGGCATCCTTGTTTTATTCTTGATCTTAAGAAAAATACTTTCAGTATTTCACCATTGGGTATGATGTTAGCTGTGAGTTTGTCATATATTGTGGCCTCACCTTCATAATGTGAAAGAGAATGGAGGAGAGAAAATAAGCAATATTTATGGAGCACTTCCAATGTACCCTATGAGTTTTGTATGTTATCCCATTTGATACAACAATTATATGAAGTTTCTTATATGTAAAGATAATAACACCAACTAGGTAATTGCAAAATGACCACAAATTCTTCCCTTAACATGCAAAGGGGAAATCTCTTTCTCTAACTTGACATTGTGCCCTGCTTTGTGCAATGGAATGCATGACAGTAGGGAAGTTCTGAGCTTGGATCACAAGAGGTTTTGTGTATACCTGTTCTTGCTGTTTGAGCTCAATCACCACCCTCTGAACAAGCCCAGGTCACCTGCTAGAAAATGGGAAGAGGAGAGACCACAGGAAACAAAGATGAGTGGTCTTAGCTGAGGCCTCAGACACGGGAGAGAGGCCAGCCAGCAAAATCAGTACCAACACAGCAGTGGGCCCGAGATGCATGAGTGAGCCCAAAAGAATCAGAAGAACCAACCAGCTGAACCACATCCAAATTGTTGACCAACACAATCTTTTTTTTTTTTTTTTTTTTTTTTTTTTTTTTTTTTTTTTTA
>PVKE010053146.1:0-10134 GCA_004027555.1 Craseonycteris thonglongyai
GCCCAAGATATGTAAAGAACTCACAAAACACAATAGAAAATAAATCTTATAAAAACATGACCAGAAGACATGAAAAGACGTTTTTCCAAAGAACACATACAAATGACCAATAGGTACATGAAAAGGTGCTCAGCATCACTAATCATCAGGGATATGGCAGTCAAACTATAATGAGATGTCACTTTACACCTGTCAAAATGACTATTATAAAAATGACAACAAAAAGTAAGTGCTGGCAAAAAAGGGGGGAAAAGGAAGCACTATACATCACAGGTGGGATCGCAAATTGGTTCAGCCACTATGAAAACAGTATGCAGTTTCCTCAAAAAATTAAAAAAATGAATTTCGTATATATCTAGCAATTTCATTTCTGAGTATTTATCTAAAGAAAATAAAAATCAATATCTCAAAAAGACATGTACACCCCCATGTTCATTATGATATTATTTAAAATAGTCAAGACATGGAAACTTCCTAAGAGTCCACTGATAAATAGATAAAAAATGTGATATATATAATAATAGCAATAACAATTATATATACACATATGTCATGAATGTGTGTGTGATATAACATTGTGCGGATATATGATATAACATATCATGGAATATTCAATCATGAAAAAGAAGAAAAATCTTTCATTGGTGACATTATACATAAACTTTATGGGTATAGTGTTAAGTGAAATAAATCAGACAAAGTAAGACATATACTATACTTGTATATCAAATCATTTTGTTGTACACCTGAAATGAATGCAATGTTGTATGTCAATTATATCTCAATAGAAAGAGAAGAGAAGAGAAAGAAGGGAAGGGAAGGGAAGGGAAGGAAAGAAAAGGAAAAAAAAAAGGAAAGAAAGAAACAAAAGGAAAGCCTTGGGGAAGAATTCAGAAGTGAGATGTGAGGATATCAGTGGGAAGAGACAGAAGAGGAGCTCATCCAAAGTGGATGGATGAGTCAGTATCAGCCAAGACATGTGGGTCCATGGAGTGGGAGGAGGTCAGCATCAGATCCTGAGAAGCTGGCACATCAGGTGATGGACAGTGGAGTTATCAATAGGGGTAAAGAAGAAAATCTAGGAACAGACTAGTGGAATTTACACCCTTAGCTAAAGATGCTAGTATTTTCCGAAAAATTTGGTTAAAACAATCAAATTATAAAAGTATGTGGTTCTTTCTAATTATCCATCTCCCTTTGAAAGTAAGAAACATCTAAACAAAAGCTAGTAACAATAGCCATGCTCTTTTTGCTGATTATATATAATTTTTGAGAGGGAAAAATTAATTTCTACTATGTGATGCAATGGACCAGGAGTCTGTAGAATTGAATTCTAGCTGTGATTACTTAAAAAACAAGAATGTTATTTTTATCTTTACAGTCATGTTATACTGTATTAAAATATGTACAAGATTATAATATAAAGTACAAAGCTGAAAACAGATTTCTTTTACCTTATGATCAAATTTTCTCTCTAAAATTTATCTAACAGTGATAAAAATAATGCTCAATTTTTACTGAAATATAAGAATTAGGAATAAGCAAAATAAAATGAAATAATAAAATAAAAACCACAAAAAAGGCATTACAATAACTTGAAATGTTTTTACAGCTGCCAACATCATGCAATTCCTTCACAAAATCACTTTTACTTATGTGCTAAGGCAGTAACCTCAGGAACAATTAGGGAAGTATGTTTCTTTGAGCTGGATAATTAAATGTCAAGAAACTCACCACTCAATATGTAATTCACTCAACATCTTGTTGTTTGAAGGAGTCAGTGTTCATACATAGGATGGATTGAATTCCTAACAACATCTGGCATGAGCAATGGACTTGGCCCTTACCATAATAGCATTACATTCATAGTCGGAATGACAGCTAAATGGATGGATGGAGCTTGTCTAGAATGGGGCAGATTCATGACTACAGCATAATAAATCAGAATGTTATAACCTCTGGTCACATACACCCTGGCCTGTTGCTCCTTACAAGCTATATCAGGGGATATGGAGTAAATTCTTGTTGTCAGATCTAATGGTGAAAGATTCTGGCTTCTAACTTACTGGGAAAGCAAAGTAGAATTTCCATTCCAATAATCTGGATCAAAACACATCCTGATCGCTGTGCTCAATTTATTCTGTCACTTAATTAAATCCAAAGCATTGCAAATTGTGTAAGTAAGCAAAAGAAAGACTACCTCTTTACCCTTGAAAACCAATCCTTAAGACAAATATCTTATTAAGTTGGTTAAATTCTAGGACATGCATTATAGAAGGTTTTCTCTAGGGTTTTGTTTCATGGGTTAAATAGAAATTAAAGCAAATGGCAAGCAGTCACAGTAGAGTTATAAGAGAAATTGAAATGCTAGAGCAAATTCATACAAAGTAATAAAAAGCATAATTCTCAGCACAGGAGTTTCCCTATACAATGAAAAAAAAATCCAAGATTTGGGAAACAAAATAGCAAAACAGCTCATATTATTTTAAATGTTCTTTAAGCTTAAAAGGTTAGATGTATATTTTCTGAGTTGAAGGCCTTTGATATTGGAAAGAAATATTGTCAATTGATTATTTTTAAGTTTGAAAATTTGTTCATTTTTCCAGTATATCTCTTTCCTTTGTTTCAATATATACAAGCTTTAGCAAAGCGCAGAATAAATGAAAGGAGAACTGCAATAATGATGTGGCCTGTTGATGGTTACCCATCACACTTACGTGCATCCAAAATTAATATTTGGTTATGATAGTGAAATGTCCTTGTCATTCACACAGTGCCAGAATTTAGGCTACCTTACTTTCTCCAAATTTCATAAGTAGAAGTGCCAATGAGCTGATGTTCCCAAACATGTATAGGTGTCTACTGTTCATGTACACTGAATGAATAGCTTGCCCTGCACTTTTCATTCTCTCAGAGTTTTGAAGACATGACGATATGCCTCACAAGAGAAGTGGTTTCCTGGTGAAATGAATTTTTTAGAGAAATGTGCATAAGCTCTATGGGGAGGTAGACAGCACACTCTCAAGAAGAGGAACTCTGTATTTTAAAGCACTAAAACTATAATTTGAGTATTTTTTTTAATTTATTTTTATTGTTTTTGACAGAGAGAGACAGAGACAGAGACAGAGAGAAGGGGGAGGGCCCAGAGCAGTCTCATAGTTGCACATCATTGGTTTTTCCACATAATTTCATTTCACAGGTGGGTGCAGGGCTGCACAGGGCAGGAACTGGGCTGGGGTCTCACTCTGGTGAGAACCAAACTGGGGGCACTCCCCATTTCAGCACATGGGTCCACATGGGCCAGGACTGGGATTCGATCCTTGGTCCCTGGGGCTGCAAAGCGAGCGCTTAACCCACTGAGCCATCCTGGCTTCCTCTAATTTGAGTGTTTTTAAGCTTAATTTGCAACAGTTTCACTAAGAAGAAATCATTTATGGGGTATTATACAATTGTTAAATATCTGATAAATAAACATGAGGATTTTAGCATTCTGCAAGTTGCTTTATATCACATGTTCCGGAAAAATGCTGTAACTTAGGGAGAGAGAGAGAGAGACTTCTACTGAATCTTTTCCAATGGATTAAAATTACTCAATACGCAGTCAATAGTACTTATAAAAATGATGTCTGCACAGATGTAAAAACTGCAAAACTGTGTCTTGATTTTTACTTCAATAGGTAAACTCATAGCACTTTAATTGTTTTTAAGCCACTTAATAGCTGATTGTATTTGTAGGAGACTTTACAATAATATAAAAGGAATTATGTACACCCTTGAAGATGTTCAATAAAGCCTTTCATCCACAAGAACTCAATTGTTTTTATTGTCTTTAATGACTGAAGCACCATCAGCATTTCAATTTTCTAAACTGTGTATTCAATCAAAAATACCATATCAGTGTAAGTATTCTGTATGAAAGAGAAAATACTGTTTTTGCATATATGTAAAATTTTAAGACAAAGGGATAAAGGTGATAGGAAGGAGGTACCTTTCCATATGATTTTAAAATTTACTACAGGGTGTCCCCAAAAAATGTAAACACACTTGGAATTATTATAAAGTCAGTGTTTACTAGCATACAGTTTATTTTCAAAATTTAAAAGAATCTACAAAAATGAGTAAATTTTTTTTTTTTTGTCGTTGCATCTATTTTCAAATTGATGATGGTTCTGATACAGACCCTGCTATCAACATGAAGCAATGGAATCACAAACATCAAGAATCATTTTGTTTGGTTTTTGTGCACATTCTCGTTTAATGGCTGCCTTCAATTCATTGACTGTTGCTGGTTTTGTACCATAAATTTTATCTTTTGTGAATCCCCATAGAAAAGTCTTGTGGTGTGAGATCTGGTGAACAGGGAGGGTGTTTCAATTTCACCAGAATTCACCCATTATTTCAAATTAGTTAAACCTGAAACACAGAGAATATTTGTGAGTTATCAGATAATAAACTATATATACATTTTTGGGGCACTCCTTGCATTTGAACATTATGTATGTATGTTAAGGGACAGTAATTTTGAGTTTAAGAAAATACTTCAACCTTAAGGGTGGTAGACAAAATATTTTTAGTGAAAATAGCTACTTCTGGCTAATTATCCATATTAGCTTATCAGAAGATGGGAGTATGCCAATACTTTAATTTAATTATTTCATCTGCTGTTAGTCAATATTTTTAGTAAATATTTTAAAACTTTATTTGAAAAATATCAATTGTCCTAGAAAAATAAAGCAATATATGAATAAATATTAAAAGTTGATTACATACTTAAAAAATCAGAATAACTGTCAGGGCCATAATTATAGTCATTACATAAAGCCTTTCTCTGTAATGATTTAGAAAAGGGGAGACCAAACTCTAGAGTTAAGTAGTGTTCTTAAGAAATAACACAATGGAACCTCTTTCATGTTGTGCTCTAAGTCAGAGGTACGACTTACTGGCCACAGAATTGACGTCAGTCAACATGTAGCCATTAAGTAGGCCACATTCACACAGAAGAAAAGCATTTTTATTCTGGTCTTTTGTAGACTATGTGCCCAAAGAATACATATGATAATTGATTTTTCATGCCAGTGATTCTAGAATCATGAAACTACAGTTGAGTAAAGACACAAAGAGAAGAAATAACAGTTAAATTCCTCCATCTTAGAGCCAACTAAAATGCGTTGGTTTCTTTTAGTCTAAACTTTTCTGATGTAGATTTTCAAAGAAGCCAAATGTCAATATAACTGTAAGTGTTGTGTTTGAAAACACACACTATCAATTCACTGAAACACTGAAAATCCATTATCTTCTAAATGAGGTAGTTATACATCTGTTTTTTGAAGCATAAGTTTATCAAACATGAAAGAAAATATTATTCTAACACTTGTTAAAACAGTAAGGCAGACTTTATTCAGGACTATTGAATAGGAGTCAATATTATCAAAATAGGGGAAAGAGATTGAGCTCAATTTCAAATCTAGGAACAAGTGGGTGTTTATAGTAAAGAAGCAGGTGACAGGGGTGAGGTGGTGGCATCTTTTGATAGAAAATTACTGAGAGGAGACATCAAGGACAGGGAAAATGCTTGTTAAACTGGCCGAACAGATTCTTGTTGAAGTCAGGCCAGGGTGATCAGATATTACTTGGGGATGTTGGGGGAGTCAAAGATTTCATCAGGTATTAAGGCTGGTTAGGTATCATGGAAGGGAGGATTTTCTCTAAACTAACTTAGCAAGATCTTTGCTATAACTGGCCTCTGCAGATACAAGTATGGGAACCCAAGGTTGTGGCCTACTCTAGAAGAAAGCTAGGGGAGTCGGACTAAAGTTTATTGAAGGAGAGAGTCTTGTCACATTTCACAGGAATAAGGAAGTAATATTCTGTATTCCCAATACGTACAGCGCTGACTGGACAACAATAAGATTCACTAAGTCTCTGTTTAATCAATGAATACATGTACAAAAATATTGATGCAGACATGCACCTTTACTTTTATTTAATATTTCAAAATAAATTTTCTGACATTTCATAAGATGCATTTATGCATCATGCATCATATAAAATATTCAAGCTCTGAACTTGTTATCAATGTTTAAAGGAATTACATATGGGATGAAGATTCTCAATTTGAAAAACAAAGCTCCATTCTATTTTGTTTTAATTTTTGTATTAGTTTCAGGTGCACAAAAACAACATAGTGATTACATATTTATACACATGACAAAGTGATAATCCCAATAATTATATTACCTATTTGGCACTGTACATAGTTATTACAACATTACTGACTATATTCCCTATGCTGCACATTATATTCATGTGAATATATTTTTTTTAATTACAGTTGTGGGGAAGCTGGGATGGCTCAGTGAGTTAAGAGCTCACTTCACAGCCCTGGAGACCAAGGATCGAATCCCAGCCCCAGCCCATGAGGACCCATATGCTGAACTGGGGTGTGCCCCCAGTTCAGTTCTTGCCGGGACCTATGTGGGATGCTCCCGGCCCAGTTTCTGCCCTGTGCAGCCCTGCACCCACCTGTGGAGTGAAACTATATGGAAAACTAATGTCAACTATGGAGACTGCTCTGGGCCCTCCCCCTTCTCTCTGTATCTCTCTGTCTCTTTGTCAAAAAACAATAAAAATAAATCTTTAAAAAAATACTTAAAAAAATTATAGCTGACATTCAGTTTCATTTTATGTTACTTTCAGGTATACAGTATAGTGGTTAGACGTTTATATAGTTCATGAAGTGATCCCCCCAATAAATCTAGTGCCCACATGACATTATACTTGTATATAGTTTTTATAATAATATTGACTATATTCCCCATACTGTACTTTATTTATATGCCCTATTACTATTTCGTAACTACCAACTTGTACTTCTTAGTCCCATTCTTTCAAACCTCTTTTTTTATGGACCTAAAATTCTAAAGGAGAAAGGAAGGTAAATATATAAATAAGTAAACAGAATGAATGTGAATATTTTTTAATGTATTGAGACAAGTAAAATTTAGTATGTGATAGAGGGGTCTGGTTATATGGATGAGTGCTCAGGACCCCTTGAAATTGTCAGCCATTTGCCACTATGGCGTGACCACTCCATGCAGGGAGGCAGTTTGTGCAAAAAGGCCTCCCCAAAGGATAATTGTCAGTTTAAAGGACAGAATTGTATGGCTTGATGATAATTAACAGGGGGAGAGTGTTTTAAAGTCAAACCATAAAGTTAGAAGATTTTGTAGAGCTTATAAACCATAGTAAGGAGTTTCAATACATAGCATTAAAAGAGCAGAGAAATGAACTGAAGTATGTAGGTGACAGCAATGTTTATGAGCTCTGTGAGCAAAGAGGCTCCCATAAAGAAAAATACAAAGCAATAGTTAAAAGTTATAGAGGGAAAACTAGATGAAAGTGACAGCGGCACAGGAAAGAATTTTAAGGAGAAAATAGTTTGTCCAGTGTGAAATACCATCGAGAAGCCAAGAAGCCAAATAAAATAAACACATCTGATTGTTCGTTGGCCTTGGAAGTGTAAAAAATAGGAGATACTTGAGCCTATTGTATTAGTTTGTCATAACAAAATACCGTAGGCTGGATGGCTTAAACAATAGATATTTATTTCCTCACGGTCCTGGAGGCTAGAAACCCAAGATCAAGGTGTTGGCAGGTTTAATTTCTCCCAATGCCTCTCTCCTTGGCTTGCAAATGGTCACCTTCCTACTACGTCTTCACATGGACTTCTCTTTGTGCTGCATTCTCAGTGTCTCTCGCTGTGTGTCCTAACCTCCTTTTCCTAAAAAGAACACAGGCCAGATTTTCTATTCATTAATTCACCTACTTGAAAAATGTATTTGTAACCCTGAGACCAATATTCGTGGTGTTTTTATGCTCATTTGTATATTTGTGCAGAGCAGGGAAAAACTTGACTCCCCTAATGTTTGTGCTCTCTGAGTTCAAACAAGGTAACACTCTGCCTTCTTCATTTCAGCTCTCATACTGTAAATAAGCATCCTTTTATTGGTCTATTTAGTGCCACTGTTTTCATGTTTCTTTTCCTTCTTCCTCTTCCTCTTCTTCTCCTTCTTCCCTTTTTAGTGATTTTGCTGTTTACAATGGCTCTTGATTAAAGTGCTGAAAAAGTGCTGGTACAGGCTGTGGTGTGTCTTACAGAGAAAATTTGCATATTAGATAAGCTTTGTGCAGTCCTGAGTTGTGGTGTTGTTGGTCATTATTTTAATGCTAATGAATCAGCCATATATATTACATTTTGTGATTTTAAAGAGAAACACACATAAAGCACGATCATGTATTGACAAATTGATATAATGTGATGGCCAGAGACTCACAGGAACCTGTGTACTTCTCTAGGAGCTTTGGTTTACTATTCACTGATTTAATAATGTGGTAACTTTGTAATATATAACTATTGTATATACTGAGGAATATATACTGAAGAATATACGCTACTAGATTAAAACAGCTGAACTCTCAGGACTCTGGACGTAATCACTGATAGAACAAGGCCTTTAAAGGAGTAAAAGAAGACAGGTCTAGATCACAACTGGAATTTTAAGACATGATCAAGGGGTTCATTACCAGTTATATGGAGACCGAGGGCTGCCACCATAAAGGTGCAAATGGGAGCAAGTTTGTAAGCAGGGCTGCATTGTCACTTTCATAAGCTGTGGACATTTTGTCCTCATGGGCTCCATAAAAGAGGTTAAAATTATATTTCATATAAAGGTGAATATACTAATATAATAGATTAAAACATGTTTATTAATAAAAACTTCTCTTTTTTTCTTCTGATTTTAAAATAAAGACATTTTAGTAGTCTTTTAAAAGTGTTGTGGGGTTCTGGGCACCATGACTTCTAGATAAGTTAGCCTTCTTTGTAAGTACCAAGATTCTTACTCAGTGGCTTTAATTTTCTCAGTGAGGTAGTAGGAAATATGTACTATTGAAGAATGAGATGAGTTATAGACAAAAAAAGAAAAAAAACAGATTCATTTGAGTTAAAATTTAGAAATGCAAGAATGAACTTGTCAAGGTTCAAATGAAGTTCTTCAGCCTCTATGATGATTTGATTTTTATTGAGTAGCGCTTAGCAAGGAGAGAGCCATGGTAGAATGTGTCTGACAGTTTAGGATATAATGTAGTTGTCTGGGAACTGTATTTAATTTTGTTTTGTTTTGTGTTTTATAGAAGGCTTTAGAGTGATTGAATATGAAGATTTGAGAATAAGAAAGTAAATGATCTGTAAGATGTTAACCATAGCAACTGTGAAATTATAAGAAGTCATTGGTGGAAAAATTCCAGATTTCAATCAAGCTCAAGGAGAGTAAATTGTTATAATGGAATGGTAGTGAAGATCATTCACATGAAGGAAGTCAGAGAAATTGGCCTGAGGAATATAATAGAGCTTGAAAGAACATCCAGACACCAGGCACCAAAATAATTTATGCACAAAAGAGGGAAAGACCAAAAAGTAGGAGGATGAACAGAAAAAGATTCTGTTATGCCAAATAGAAAAAAAAGAAAAAAAAAACTATATTGTTTCTTTTTTTGTTCTTTTTGTATTTTTTCCAAGCTTACTAGCAAATAACTGAGTAGCAGCCCATATAAGCAAAAGAGGTGGCAGCCCTTTGTCTTATACATGGTCTTGTATTCTTCACAAAATAGCATAAGTAACTCACACTAGAGGGCTGCAGAAAATAACATTTTTTTTTTTTTAGATTAACCAGGTTTCTGCCAAGTCTAAGAAAGACAAAGAACAAAATAAAAAATAGAGTGTAGAGCAATTTTATTGCAATGGGGAAGGCATACAAGTGAAAGGGTTTGGACTGAAAGTAAGCAAAGGAAGAGTGAAATTGGCAAAGCCAGAGTAGTAATGTAGAAGTATATTCCTGGATTTCATACTTTTTTTTTTTTTAAATATTATTATATTTTATTGTTAAATTTAATGGGATGACATTTGTTGGTAACAATCAGACAGTTTCCCAATGGACAACTCCACATCACATCACCCATGCATCTCATTATGTGCCCAGCTCCCAGAATCAGGTCCCCCTCCAACCCGATATATCTGGTGCCCAATACCCCCTCCCCACACAACTCTCCCTCCCCCCTCCCCCCTCCTCCCTCCTC
>PVKE010053147.1:0-10134 GCA_004027555.1 Craseonycteris thonglongyai
TCTCTCTCTCTCTCTCTCTCTCTCTCTCTCTCTCTCTCTCTCTCTCTCTCTCTCTGCCTCTCACCTCCTCTCAAACAATAAAATAAATTTAAAAAGTATTTAAGATTTAGAGCTTTCAGAAAAATGTCTTCATATATACTATTGGTAAATAAATAGTCAAGATTTACAGCATATCTTTTAGCTAAAATTTCATGTCTTATATATATCACGTTCTCCTTTACCACTCTGTTAACCAATAGAAGCTATTTTTGGTAAAGAAGAAGGTACTTCACATGCTCTAGAAGAAATAAATAAGAACGGAATTCACAATAGGAAAAAAGCTTATGCATAGTATTAAATTTTGTGCATTAGCATTATTTAAAAGACACTGGCATTATTTTAATTTATGTAAATCTTTGTCCAATTGCATTTCTGCTTACAAGTAAAATATTTTATAAATTTAAGGAGATAGTAATCAAAACCTGTACAAATTTAGATACAGATTTATAATATAATTACATGCCAACCAGACTTACATT
The DNA here is from genome assembly GCA_004027555.1 of Craseonycteris thonglongyai. Classification (NCBI taxonomy): domain Eukaryota; kingdom Metazoa; phylum Chordata; class Mammalia; order Chiroptera; family Craseonycteridae; genus Craseonycteris; species Craseonycteris thonglongyai. Next base: position 519 of record PVKE010053147.1, read on the forward strand.
CGTTGAACATTTATCAATTTAACAAATATGGACCTCTTTTATTAAATAAAATTAATCTAAAACAGGAAATAATGTACTGTAGTAAAATGCTCATTTGAAATTTGTATACATTTAAGTAAATAAAGCCCTTTAAAATATGTTGAAAAGTTTGGACATGATACAAATCACAGTTGTGTACTGATATATAGAGACATTTTTCTAAGTAGATAATATAATTATTGGTAAGATAAAATATTTCTATAAAAATTATACTTTAGAAAATCAATTCACATAATACAAAATGGAAATTATGGAACATAGGATTTTAATGAACACATAAATGAAATTCTATCAGCTAGAAATTCATTAACCACTATAAAATATTTATATTCTGTATTTGGATATAGTTTATATTTAGATACATTATGATGCATAATGATGCTGTGCCACAGAAATTAAGGTAAAAATCATCCAAATATATGTGAGAAATGCAAATAAAAGTAAAAGTTTAATTATTTTTCAAACTAATAAGATGAAATTAAAGAAGTATGAAAATATGATCATTGAAATTAATAGCAGTAAAGACATCTGAGTCTTTGGTGATATGTAGGAGATGGATGTAAAATTAGAGTGGATTTAGAAGGAAATATTTGTGAGAGTTGTATATGGAGAATAAGTTGAGTTACACAGGAAATCGCTTTGAATGCTCAGTTTCGTCTGTTTAAAAAATGCATTGCTTAGGACTTGTTTGAATGTTAATGACAACAAATCAGTAGAAGAGCTACATTTAATATTCAAGAAAAGCAATAAATACAAATCTTGGAAAGGGTCTGGGATACAAGTTAGAGAACTGACCTTTGAAAGGAGGAACAGGCCTTTTCTGTTTAACAGGAGAGAAGTATGAGGTAACTGGAGGAGACACAAAATCAATCAAAAATAATTAAAAGCCAAAGAAAAAAATCACAAGGAGCAAATAAACCAGGAAAGAAATATAATATCATATTATGAACTTCAAAAAGCAATGGCCTGGAAAATGTTAAGTCTAACTTAGTTGAGGGTCTTACCACACTTCTCCCTAACAATTCCTAGAAGCAATAAGTGTGTGGAAGCACAATCTTCATTTTCTCATTACTAGCCCTCTTCAAGGAAAAAATGAATTTAAATGCAAGCAACCTTATGGTTTCCTTGAAATATGAACTAAACTTGTAAAAGATTCAAACAGCATGAAGTAAGTATGCTTAACCTCTCTTACCATTCTCACACAAAAAAGATTAATAGCTCGTTGCCATTATCAGTGTATTTTTCCGGACATTGTTCTATGCGTACTTTGAACATGGCTTTCAGAATATCTTATTTTTGAATCTTTACATTGTGTAGTGTTGTAAAGATGTGTGTATTTTGAATCTATTATGTATCTTGTGATTTCCAATTAGAATTGGAAATGCCTAATTATTTCTCAATCCCAATCTTTGAGTTATGGTACTTGAAAGTACCTACAAATCACCAAATATCAATTTTCATTAAGACATAGAATAATTCTCTTTGCCTAATTCAAAAACTTCAGATTGCTTTTTATTACCCTTGGCCTATGATGCCCTGCATGAGCTGTTCTGATGATTTCTCCAGCCTTCTCTGCCTTTCTTTGTTCTCATTAGAACAAACCAACCAAAATGGCATCCTTGACTTATTCAACTTCCCAAACTTCTTTCAGACGTAGAATATACACCATTCCTTCTGCTAGAGTCATTTTCCTCTTTTATCAACTAATACGTATTAATTCATTCATATCTCATTGAGAGTAACTACCATTCTTTTTTTTTTTTGTCTTCATTTACTTGTTCTTTTTAAATTAAATTTGTTGAGGTGACATTGGTTAGTAAAAATATATAGGTTTCAAGTGCAACCACCATTCTTTAGAGAAATCTTTCCTACCTGTATACTCCATCTCTCTATTTTTATCATAGAATTCCTTCTTTTTTCTTTTGTACCAGGCAGCACACTGAAATTACAATTGCGTAATACTTGCCTCCTCCCTGTTACGTTAAAATCTCCAAGAAGCCAGGAATTTTAATTCAGATAAATAGGGCACTATCCCTGATGCAGTGCAAAGATCCTGACACATTATATAAACCTAAAAAATACTTTAATTTGGGGAAGCCGGGATGGCTCGGTGGGTAAAGCGCTCACTTTGCAGCACCGGGGACCAAGGATCGAATCCCAACCCCGGCCCGTGCGGACCCATGTGCTGAACTGGGGAGTGCCCCCAGTTCAGTTCTCTCTCTCTCTCCGTATCTCTCTCTCTCTTTCCCTCTGTTAAAAACAATAAAGAAAAAAAAATACTTTAACTGATAAAATATAAACTCCACTCTAAGGCTTCATGTTAAGTGGAATGTCTGTATAGTGAGAAATTAAATGAGAACTTTAAATAAATATAAAAGGAGATATAACTTAGAGATTTAACCAGAAATGCCATTATAATAAAGACTTAGAGTAAATGGGAGGGGTAGTACTTTAAGATTCATGAATAATATTTTTAAGACTGTCATATACCAAAAAAATTCTTATACTGGCCTTTTAGATTGGCGAATATTTCTGCTCTGACAGTACGTCCAGTTAAAGAATAGCTAGTTCTCACTGTCATTGTTAAATTCACTAATATAACTTCAATATGTTATGTATCAATATTGAGCTAAGAACTGGACTACAGTGATCTTTATTTTTCTAATTTTATGGACCTGCACAATACATTGAATTACCTAAATAACCGTTTAATTATGTATGACTCTATATACAAGGATAAATACTTTCTTAAAAATAGATTTTATTAATTATTCTCCCTTAATAAAAGTATTTTTGTGAAATGGAAAGCTGTGCAATGATAGCTATCACCCCAAATATGAATCTTTAAAATAATAGCTACATAAGCCCAAGGATTGGCTTTATGAAGGTAAACTATGGGTATTCATGTGTTTAGTATGTGCATAGGTATATGTCTGTAGAAATATGGCTTTCATCATAAATACTAAATTTATTACATGAATGTGTCATCAAGTTTATTTTAAATGTCCGATAAGCATACTTTTTTGAAACTCCTATTTTTGGAAATCTTCTCATGCTCCTCTAAATACCTCTTCTGTCTTTGAGAAAATAAAATCAGCCATTTTTAAAGAACTCCAAGAACTTTTATAGTAGTTACCTTAAATTGATAAATTATAATAATATTGTTTATGGTAATTGTAGAGAAGTAAAAGTACAGTGTCTTTATTATACACTGATCTTTCTTCTGCTGCAGAAAATTAAAATTGCTCGGATCTGATCCTAAGAGATTAAACTAACCCTCTCAGCTTTACCTTTTCCTGTCATACATCTTCACCTTCTGTGCTGGCAAAGCTCATGATTTGGATAACATAGCATTGAATATTTTAATCATATTTTAAAACTGAAATGGGTGAAAATTAAACCATATATGTGGCTTTCCCAAAACTCACATAAAAACACATATGTAATCAAAAATATATACTCTTCAGTACACCATGTGCCTTTCATTAGACAATCTTGATTCTAATTGGTTGTGTATGGATCTTGTTATCTAATTACCATCTAATTAAAAAGTAAAAACTGTTGCATAGGGTATCTTCATTCTTAATCATGGACATTAAAAACCTGTTCTTAGAAATTCAATCTGACAGCCTTTTCAAATTCAAAATTGGCTTGCTAGAGACCTCCAGGGTCATGCTCCTTCAAAGCCCTGTTTGTCAAATTGCCCTGACACACTTCCTGCATGAAAAACTTCCCCTTGATTATTAATGTGCAATGGAAAACTCACATAGCCTTGCATACTGATATTACAGATCAAGAAAATTTGACAAAGTGAACAGGCAGAAATACCTTCAGTTGAACCTTGTATTTAGGATGAATGCAAAAAAAAAAGAAAAAAGCATGATTTGATTTGGGAATGCTTATTTATGAAAAAAGGAATCTGACTTTCTAAAAGGCAATACAAATATGTTGAACATAATACATGATAAACATATCCTCAATATGAAACATGGAAGATCTGTTTATAGATTTTAGGCTTCACAACTGGAAATAGTAATCAATAACATTGATTTACAACAAATTAAATTATATAAACTGCAGTATATAAAAAAATAATTCTAGCCCCTTTTTCTACATTATATCTGAAATCAACAGAAATAATTTCTGTTAGTATGTATTGTACAGTAAAAACTATTTTGAATACTGTGGAGAATAGAAAGCAGAAACACATAGATGTATTTTATATAACATATAAATATTATATATTATATTCATACATAGTTAGGGCATATAGTTTTTATAATGATATTTTTATGAAACACACAAAATTAAGTATATGTAAAGATATTTATTCTCAATATCTCACATATGTGTGCATGTATGTATGCATATGTGTAAATACTACCAATAAAATTAATTTGCAAGAACAAGAAAATGATATCATGAGTAGATCATAATTATATATCAGAACTTTGAGGATAAAGAGGTAATTTCAAAAATTCTCAAAAATGAAGAAAAAACATCTGGCATTTGATTTCTCATCAGTAAAACTATCCACCAGAGGACATTGGAAAATGGTTTCCAAGTGGTGAAGGGAGGTAATTCTGTTTCACCAATTTTAGGCTTTTAAAAGTTATCATTCAAGGAACTACATAAAAAGAAATACATTTTTTGATATGCAAGAAATCAAAAAAGGTATCTCTCTCATGCATCATTTCTTAGGAAATCTGATAAAAGACGGTGAACATAGAAAAGTGAAACACTTTAAGTATAAGATATTTCATACACTAAGTATTGTAATTCAGAATTTCCGTGAAAGTAGAATCATCAGTTAATCTTAATATTTTTATTATCAAGCTCATAAAGCAACCAGCCAAACTTGAATAGGAAGACAGTAGACTTCACAGGACTATCTTTAAAAGATTATGCCATATTTTAATAGGTGAGAAGAAAAAGAAGATGGGAAATAGGTGACTTAATGAGTAAATCGAGTAGCAAATAAATATTTTAACAATATATACAGATCAGATGGGGAATAAAGCTTACTAAAATTTAACTAGCTCCTTTTTTTTTCTGCATTTTTGCTTCTGCATATAACATTGTACCCAGTTTTGTTTTTTTATTTTTTTATGAATAATCAATTCTTTTCTGAGATATTTCTTTTCCAAGTTATCACAGTTTGGCTGTACAAGTGATGTTAAACCATAATATTTTTTTTTGTCATTGCCAACGTAACATTAATATACATATTGCATATGAATGAATTAATGGGTACTTAATAGACATTTGTATGAATAAATTAATCAAACCATGAGGACATAGAATAATGTTGTCTTACTGGAAATTCTAATCTGAATGATTAGTCAATAGTAAACCTAAGGAAAAAATGAGGAAGAATTGTTTTCACTGACATGATACAGGGAGTAGAGTGTGGAGAGAAAGGGAACTAAACTAGGTACTATGCTTTGCACTAAAATGTGATCGAATTTGGTACTAGTGATGGAAGTAAAGAACTCTAGAGTGAAAAGAACTAATTGGAGTGTTTGGAGATAAAAGACTTTGAGTTCATTGTAAAACATATTTTAACAGAGCAATCAACACTATGTCTAGATACAGATACTGTCATTATTTATTAACATAATCGTTCTTTCTAGCCTCTACAAATATTGGAGATTCTTGTAGCTTTTACCCCCTTTGCTGTGTTTACAAAACACCATGGGTTTGAAGTATTGATCTTTAGGCACTTAATACAATGTATTAATTTTGAACTACTAAATATTAAATATTTTAGAACAAGATACTATATTTATTATTTTATTTATAAAAGCCTCATATATTTCCTGACACACTGACTTTCTACAGACGTGTGTTAAACTGAACAAATCAGTTCAGAAGTAAATAGATTTTTAGCCAGAAAAACCTTTCCAAATTAGAGTTTTAATTACGTGATAGGTATCCCACAGTCCACAATTGTGGGTACAGCTGATATTAAAGGATGTAAGGAAGTATTCATAATGCAGAATATTTAATAGATCAGGCTAAGTGAAGTAAATGCATTTGAAATAAAATAGGCATCAAAATTTTACTGACTAGTTATCCTAAAGTCTTGATGTGGACACTTTCTTACAAAATAACACTAGAAAATATTTTTAAATAATTTGTTTTGTATTTAATAAAATATTATTAAAAATATACCTACATTTTAGAAAGAATAGAACAAATAATCATAAGTTGATAGTTCCTTAGTTTTTTAATTTTAAAAAATTTTTTATTAAATTTATTGGGTTGACATTGGTTAGTAAAATTATTTAGGTTTCATGTGTACAATTTGGTAATACATCATCTATACATTGCATTGTGTGTTCAACAACCAGAGTCAGTTCTCCTATTACTATATATTTGACCCTCTTTACGTTTTCTACCATCCTCCCTACCACTTAGTCTCTGATAACCACTAACCTTGTCTATTTTATAAGTTTTTGTTTCTTTGTTATTCTTGTTTGCTTATTGCTTTCAGTTTTATATGCCACATAAGAGTGAAGTCACATGGTTCTTGAATTTTTCTGTCTAACCTAATTTGCTTAGCATAATAATCTCAGGATCCGTGCATGGTGTTGCAAATGGCAGTATTTTATCTTTTGTTATGGCCAAGGAATATTCCATTGTGTATATACATACCATCTCTTCTTTATTTAATCATTTATAGAAGTACACTTTGTTTGTTTTCATGTTTTATATCAAATTTTCTTCAATAATGAATAGGATGGCCATTGGGTAACAATAATCAAGGGTTTCTTATTTTTCCAAGGAACTTCTTTCGTTCTTGACTTTCAAAATAAGTTCTATTGGAGTTATTATGACATTTGCTTTTGCTCATGTTTTTAATACTAGAATATTTCTAGTACTAACTCTGTCAATCTCATCCATCTGGCTTCCTGTGATATTGGAAAAGTTCTCTCAAGTCACTTTCATTAACTTCACTATATCAAGCAGTATTCCAGTACTTTAAACTTATTTTATGTGTTTTTATTATATAGTAAGATATTACATATTCTGGACTTTCAGAAATATAGAAACCTATAACGAACTGATAAGTGGATGATGTAAATTGATTCTGATTCTAAGGGACAGAGCTACTGGAGTAGGACAAATTTTACATGTAGATCGTGATTTAGTGAATAATATGCTGTACATATGATTGTTTCTGCAGAAGAAATTTAATAAATATGCAGCCATAAATGAAAAAAATTTCTGGGTAGAAGTCATATTTTTACTCTCCCTTTCTAAATTCTGTAGTCCTCAGAAAGTATAGAACATAATCTATTTTGTGTCACAATGCAACGGCCAGTGATAAACACTTAATATATGCAAATGTAGAAGATCCAGTGTTTACCCTCAACAAGCCTGCACGTGTCTATCACATCTGCCTCTGTGCATTCCCTCCCATAGTTTCCGTAGTCTATCAGGATGGCTTCTAGCACGTAAGATAAACAAATGTCCTACATTGTTTTATAAGAATCCCACAAACACTCTAATTTTTTCTCATGAACTTTTATTTAGGAACTTAAAAGCTAATTTGTTCTTAATTGATGATATAGTGTCTATACAATAAGTATTTATTTTATACTATCTCTAGTAATAGAAATAAACACAGTGACATGTAGACAAGAAGAACAAAATTGTTTAAATACATTTATTGATAACATGAGGGAAACTTTAATATATTCAAAACATATAATAAGATTCATTGTATTTTTAGTTTGAACTAATTTTTTAAATGGTTATAAGAATCTAGTTTTGCTATTCTCACTATAGCACTATGTAAGTCTTATGTACTTTTTTGTTATAATATATTTTAATTGTTTGTAGTAAATGCAAAGATGCAGTATAATATATATTATACACCATGCTCATTATATTATACACGGCATTAATCAAGGGTTTGAAATGAAGGCTTAATATCATAGACTATTACAAAAAGAGGGTAGAAAATATAGAATGTCAAAACAAAGTCCTAAAATGAATAATTTATGTAAGAGAACAGAAGCCTACAAAGTAAATCATCAACTCAAACATACCTGATTGCTTGTGGCTATGTTTCATTGTTCAGCTGTAATCAATATGACAATCCAAGTCAGATATTATAATAGCAATAACTTTGAAAAATCTTTGAACACTTATCGCTCACATCTTTTGCATGTCATTTGATTCAGGGTGCTTCAGATTTGAAACAAATTGGATAGAATGAAGTCATTGTGTTTGATAGCAGAGGCAATTGAAAGAACTATTGTTTTCCACTTCATGTTACTGATGTATTTTATGCCTTGTAATAAGGCCAGCAATAAATATACTTAATAAAGGAAACTTCACTAACAATATATATGTGGTTTCCTCTAAAATAGTTGCTTTCTATTTGCAAAATATACTTTAGTAGAAAAATACATGCACACACCCACTTTACAATTTCATAGATAAAAGAGAACACAGTTCCTAATCTCCCCAAATAATAATAAGTAAGCAGGTATGAGAATAAAATCATGTAAAAAAATCTAATGATGTACACCTGTGGAGACAGATCTGGGCCCTTCCCCCTTCTCTCTCTTTCTCTCTCACACACACTTTCTCTCAAACAATAAAATAAATATGAAAAAAAAAAAAAGACTATAAGACATGAACAACCAGAAAATCACAACTTATATATACCAAATATCAAAAGACTGGGTCAAAAGTGTGTTATGAGGAAGAATAGAATTTCCATATAGGAACAATAGTAATATAGTTATGTTTAGCACAATTTAAGTTTGAAATAAATATTAGACCTCCATGTAGAGACATTGAGTTAATAATTGTACAGAGTCTAGATTTTAGAGATTTCAGGATTCGAGTCAGACATTTGGGAAGAAGTCAGAATACAATGGTATTTAAAGCCATTGACTTCATGAAGTCTCCATGAGAGTAAATGTAAATAGAGAGGAGAATCTATCCAAGAGCTGAGTGCAGTTCAGTGATCTGAAATCCAAAGGAGTGATTTTAGTCTAAAGGCATTTGTTGAAGAAGCAGAATTGAGAGAGAATGATGTTTTGAAAGCCAAATATAAATGTGTTTCCGGAAACCTGAGTTGTCTCCTCTGCAAATACTCCTCAACTGAGTAAGGTGGGGGAAAAGAACTGACCTTCAGATTTGGCAATACGAACACCATTGATGTTTCTGAAAAGTTGGATGTTTGTTAACAACAACAACAAAAAGTTTGTTCATTAAAAAAAGAACAACAGGGGAAAAGCCGGGACGGCTCAGCGGGTTGAGCGCTCACTTTGAGGCCACGAGGACCGAGGATCGAATCCCGGCTCCAGCCCAGGCAGGACCCACATGCTGAACTGGGGAGTTCCCACAGTTCGGTTCTCTAGCTGTCTCTGTCTCTGTCTCTCTCTCTATCTGTCAAGAGTAAAATAGAAATAAATATGCACTAAAGATAAAATAATTACTCTCTATAAATATAAAAAAAAGATAAAAAAAAAGAAAAAAAAGAACAACATCTACCAGTCTTTCAAAGAAGAACTTATGCCCATCCTCCTCAAACTATTCCAGAAAATTCAAGAGG
>PVKE010053148.1:0-10133 GCA_004027555.1 Craseonycteris thonglongyai
TGAAGTTCTATAGTTTTACTTGTTTTTCAAAAAGTTGATTGTATCATTATTTCCCCTTAAATAACAATTTTATTCCCCACTGTTATATAAATATCCCTTATAAAATGCATCAAACTTTTTGACATTGTTTCTAGATGGTATATTTAGTTCTTTTGATGTGTCTGAATATTTTTATCAGGTAGATTGTTCACATTATGTAAGAAAAATAGATTTTTTAATTAGCTTCTAAAATGAACAGTTTTGAATTTATCTGAATATTAATATATTTTGAGAAAAAAATTAAGCATTGCTTTATTAAATGCAAAATAATAAGTCTTCTTATAATCACATATATTTTTCTTTAGCTGAGTAAGAACTAAGTATACAGAGAAACAGCTGCATCCACCAACAAAAAATGTATATCAACATAGGCTTGAAAATTAATTTCCAAGTGTAAGGCCTCCAGAGACCAGTTAGTTATTTTATCTTTAAACCAAACCACTTTTAGAAAAATTCAAAAATTGAAAATAGAAAAGAAATGCTGAAAAAGGAGTTTTTTCTCTTCATCCTCATCAATGGTTCTATAAGAGTTATTTCTGCCCCCTGAATAGCAGGAAGGGAAGATGAGAGCTGATTATTCATCACCACTCCTATTTTTATTTTGGTTGACCTGGTTTAGAAATAAGAATAAAAATAATATCTGGCTTATTTATATAGGCCATTCTGCAGTTGTATGTTGGTTTTCAGTTAGTACTGTGGGAGTCGTTAACAATTTTGATGAATATATTCCTTTAGCTTTTTAGTATTATGTTACTACACTGAAATACAGAGATCAATTTTGTATTGTGTCACCTAATTTCAGTGCTATCCTCTTAATACATATGACTTCATTATTAATAGTATATCAACACATAATATAAAATAATGATATTTGGCATCTTATTTAACATATTAGTGTGTCAACTTTGTTTCTGCTATTTTGCTTGGAGTAAGACAATTTTAACAATCTTTCAATAATTTGCTTTTTCTAACATTACCTTAATGCATGGTTTTAACAATATTTATTGGTTTTAAATTAGCTGTATTACTTTGCTTGTATTAATTCATAAATGCCAAATTTTACTAATTAATGCTATCAACATATATGGTATCTTTTAAACCATAATTATGTGGCTAGATAGGGTGATTTTTACACAGAGTTCAAAGAAAAGATTACTTTCATGTGTTATAAAATAAAGTTCTCTTTTTTGGGGTGCATCTTCACAATTTCAGTTAGAAAATAGGGCAGTAAAGGTTGACTTAGGCTATTTGGGGAATAAATAATAGTTGGCTTAGAGCTACCAACCTAAAATTCTATTCGAAAATAACTCCTTGAAAGTAAGGCTTGATTGCTTTTTTGTATTTCGCCAATCTCTTAGCTAAATGTCATCATTTTTATATTTTAATAATGTATGTTTGCTGATTATAGGATAACAGTGATAGGTTCAATTTGCCTTTATCTGGTTATATTTGAGAAATTAAAGCTTTATTTCTCTATGTAGTTATTAGGAGGCATGTGAGAGACTCACAAGGCAGGGAGGAGCTCTTTCCTGTACTCTTGAGTGCTGGAAATGGCTCTGCAGGATCTGCTTTGAATGCCATTACCAATCTTGACTTCTGCTTCTGGCCTGTCCTCCTTTTCCATCAGTTGCTGAGATAATTTGGATCAGTTTCATTAAGTCTTCTAAGCTGTATTTTTAGACTTTCCTGTTCTACCTCAAACATTTCCCCAATGGATCTCATGAATTTCTGTTATCTCCTTCAGAAAAAAATATTCTTTTCAGATGTTTACTTAACTTCATATGAAAAACATTACGGTAATCTTTTTGTGGGATAGATTAATTCAAGTATGATTAGATTTCATGTGAACTGGAATCTACTCAAATCAGAACTCGAAAGGAAGTACTTCTCCTGGCACTAACAAATAGCTGTGTCTAATCTGATTGATACTTTATGTAAACGTGTTGTCTTTATTGCTTAAAGATTGCAGCTGTTCCTTAATCATTTTATCTGTAGTTAGGTATCAGTCGTTTTCATTTTTTAAAGTTGGCATGAAGTCTGACAAGGTTTCTTTATTTTTATTTGATGGTGAAACTACTTGAAAAGCCCAATAACAGTAATAAGGCAGGGAGTCAGGGATAAGACCGGGAAAAGAAGTGGTGGATTCAAAGAGAAGAGTTAGGAAGCATTCATGATTTTTTGCTGGCCACTTTAAAATTGAATCCTATTATTGGTGAATGAGATGCATGCAGCCCTTCTCCCTCTTCCACTGATCTCTTTCAGTCACACAAACTAGAAAAGAAAAATGATATTTCAATAGAGTACTGGAGTCCAGAAGTGGCAACAATTATTAAAAGACTGCAGTAACATTCTATGTAAGTGTAAATGCCACTTATTTGTTATTAATATAATCCATATACTAAGCTCTATAAAATGGCCTCCTATATGCAAAATATAATACTATTGTAGCCTAAAGAAAGAATATAAAACTGAAAGTAACAAAGAAACAAAAACTCATAGACACAGTTAATAGTTTTTTGAAAAGATTTATTTAATGGTTTTGACAGAGACAAGGGGGAGGGCCCAGAGAGTCTCCATAGCTGTACATCAGTTTTCAACATGGTTTCATTCTACACAGGTGGGCAGGGGCTGTGCAGGGCAGAATTGAGCTGGGAGCCTCTCCCATAGGAGGCATGCCCCCTCGAGCCAGGGGTCAAACTGGGGGGATGAGAACCTAACTGGGTGCCTCCCACATGGGAAGCATACCCCAGTTCAGCATATGGGTCTGCACGGGCCAGGCCAGAGTTTGATCACTGGTCCCCGGAGCTGCATGAAAAGTGAGTGCTTAACCCGCTGAGCCATCCCAGCCTCCCCCACAATTAATAGTTTAGTGGTTATCTGAGGGTAAGGAGAGAGTTGGGAGTAGGGAGGGGCTCAAATATATGGTGTTGGAAAGAGAACTGACTCTGGGTGGTGAACACATAATCCAGTACATAGACGTAATGTGGAATTGTACACCTGGAACCTATGTAATATTTACCAACCAATGTCACCCCAATAAATTTAATGATTAAAAAAATGATAATAAAATTAAAATTAAAAATAAGAAAAAAAATTTAATAAAGGGAAAATGGTGAAGGCGAATAGGCTGCTCACATTTCCAGGTATAAAACAAGTCATCAGGATGTAATATACAGCACAGTGAATATAGTCAATAATGTTGTGCTAGTGTGATACAGTGTTAGATGGTTACTGAACTTATCATGATGATCACTTCATTAGGTATATAAATGTTGAATAACTATGGTGTACACTAACATAATATAATATAAACTAACATAACATAAGCTAACTTAATTGTTGTTAGCTATATTTTTACTAAAAATCTTTTTTAAAAAGTTAAAGAAAAGTAAGAGTTGTTTGTCCAGGATCACAGTTCATTAGCACTAGAACCTTAATCACTATGTTATGCTATTTGTTTAAGCTTAATAAAGGCATTTAAAGAAAAAAAAGAATATTTATCATTTTTGTAACCCTTAGCATTTGAACAGATATGTGTACATATATATATACCAATGTACTTTTAATTTTAAAATTTTACTTTTAAATTATTTAAAATTGGGGAAGCCAGGATGGCTCAGTGGGTTAGGTGCTCACTTTGCAGCCCTGGGGACCGAGGATCGAATCCCGGCCCCGGCCCGTGCGGACCCATATGCTGAGCTGGGGAGTGCCTCCAGTTCAGTTCTCACCGGGGCGAGACCCTGGCCCAGTACCTGCCCTGGGCAGCCCCGCCCACCTGTGGAATGAAACTATGTGGAAAAACCAATGATGTGCGACTGTGGAGACTGTTCAGGGCCCTCCCCCTTCTCTCTGTCTCTGACTCTGTATCTCTCTTTCTCTCTCTGTCAAAAACAATGAATAAATCTTAAAAAGAAAATTATTTAAAGTGGGATACATGTTCTAGATATAGAGACAGTGCACAAAAGTATCTTGAGAGTAACCATGTTAAATTTATACTGTTTACTCTTCCGCATGTATAATATATTTTTTTATCTAGAGTAGACACAGATTTGAGAGCTGATTATGAGATAACTCTTTAACTGTAAGAAATTCATGTGCTTCTTAGATAATTATAAATCATTGATAAACAGGATTAGAAACATTAGAGTGTTGCTTGTTTGTTTTTTTAAGTTTTTTATTTATTTATTTTATTAATGTTTTGACAGAGAGAGGGAGGTACAGAGACAGAGACAGAGAGAGAGAGAGAGAGAACTGAACTGGGGGAACTCCCCAGTTCAGCATATGGTTCCGCACGGGCTAGGGCCGGGATTTGATCCTCGTCCCCGGCGCTGCATAGTGAGCACTTAACCCACTGAGCCATCCTGGCTTCCCCTGTATTTTTTTTTAATATATTTTTGTTTGTTTTTATTTTGTTTCTGACCAGAGGAACATAACATAAATATGAAACAACTATTTTACATGAAGGTATTAAGTGAATTTCTTAACCGTTTATCTTTTGAAGAGGTTTTTGGATAAATCATCTGTATAGCAGGGATAAACTATGAGAACACATAGATCTATAGCATCAGTTCCCAAGCATATACCCAGGGGTACAAGCTGGGCCATTCAGGGATACATAAAAAATAACCAGTAACAATATGCAACTGTATTACGAATATTGTAAAATTAAATCTGTGGTTTGTACTTTTACTGTAGTCATTTTTCTTTCTTATTACCTCATTTCTACTATTTTACATTGATAGGCACTGATCAAAAGTATCAGTATTTAAAAATAGCTGTTTTAAAAAACAAGGAGTACTATTTAGAGAAATGAATTTAAAAGGGTACACAAATAGAAAAAGGTTGGGAACCACTGATCTATATATATTTCAATATAAATTTATATAGCCAACTTATGAAAATTTTGAGTTTTAGAAAAACCCAAGACACTAATTTAAGAGTGGTGTGAAGAGGTGCACTAAGGTAATGCAGTCTTAGAGAGGCATTGAAGACCAAATGTTACAAGATACCAATTTTTAATTTAGGTTATAGAAACATTTTAATGTTTATAGAAAAATATGCTTATGATAAATTCAAAATTATCTGAGCATGAAAAATTTTTTTATTAAAACATTTTAACTGGCTCTTTTTACACACATAGGTTGTCTTTTATTTCCAATTCTTATTTTTCTGTTATCCATAAAAGACATATCAAGGAAAATCCCTTGGATATATTTTATATGCTTTTTAGAGGACATAAAATCTTGTGTTAGCATTTAAAATTATTACAATTTTTTAGGGATGGCAGGATAGCTCAATAGGTTGAGATTTTACCTTGCAACTGCGAGGTCCAGAATTTAATCCAAATCCTGGCCCATGCAAGCCCATGTGCTGAACTGTGGCACAACTAATAATTGCTGGGCTGGCAGCTAAGGGTTCTTGCCTCCCATGAAAGGAGGCCCCCCATTCCTTTGCACCTCATATGTCCTCACATCTACCTGTGTGGCATGAAGCTATGTCAAAAAACTAGGGGAAGTCAGGATGCCTCAGCAGTTAAGTGCTCGCTTTGCAGCCCCGGGGACTAAGGATCAAATCCCCGCCCTTGTGGACCCATATGCTGAACTGCGGTGTGCTTCCCATGCAGGCGGCCCCAAGTTTGGTATTCACTCTCCAGATCGGCCCCTGGCTCAAGGGGGTGTGCCCTCCATTTGAGAGGCCCCCAGCCCAGTTCCCGCCGCCCAGCACAGCCCCCCGCCCACCTGTGTGGAATGAAACCATGTCAAAAACTGATGACATACAACTGTAGAGACTGCTTTAGGCCCTCCCCCTTCTCTCTGTCTCTGTGTCTCTCTGTCTCTGTCAAAAAGGATAAAATCTTTTAAAAAATACTAATGATGTGTAACTGGAGGATATTCTTTCCCCTCTCCTTCTCTCTGTCTCTCTTTGTCTCTCTTGCCTTCTCTCAAACAATAAAATCTTAAAAAAATTTTTTTTCAACTACATTGAATCAAAACTTTACACACACACACACACACACATAATTTCCTAGTACTCTCTTTTAGTATGCCTGATTTTGACATGGAGATACTATCATGAAGACTTACTATTTTGATGTACAGGGCTTAAAAATGCATTCAAATTTAATGATTGTTTCAAGGTAATATACTGCTTGGATCCCCTCAATCCTAGTGTCATTTATTTCTTACAGAAACAATATTTGTCATATGTTAAGATTCATAGATTTTTTTCTATTATTTTTTACAGTGATTTTATATTGAAATATATAAAATGTAGAATGTACTTTAGAGCTCAGTCTTTTGTGAAAGTCTAAAATGAAAGGCCAGCTCAACTAGATGGAATCTTTTAGAATTGAATCAAGACCTAGTGTCAGTAAAGCATTGAGAAATGGACCAACCACCTTGTAGCCTGATTGGCTTCTTTCCCAAATCTATTGAGTTATTAACTAACACATTAAAATTCTGGCTTTTTTTCCAGAAAAGTTCTTGATACTATTTAGTGCCTATGTATGGTGATATTTTTCAATTTTTGCATGACTCTTTGATGTATTTTTAGTTTTAATGGCAAGGTGAATGGTATATTGATTTTTTAAATACTCTCATTCCAAAGAAATATATTTTGTTAAATACATATTATTTTGGTAAGAGTCTTTAATGGGCTCAAAACCCAACTTAGTAATATGATCAATAAGCAGTTTCAAATGCAATCTATTCAACTGTTTATGGGATTGATTTTATCTTTTCACTAGAGAGTACTTAGGTTTTTTGTTTTTCCTTTATTTTCTTTAGGTAATATTCTGTGATTACTATTGTATTAAAGTAACTGACTAGATATTTTGTTATAGTTAAGGCTGTAAAACATGAAATAATTACACTTTTATTAGTGGTTCATGTTCCTTTTCTTTTTCTTATGAACATACAAATGCCATATTGTGAAAAAACGGCATGTTTCAGTTTTGGGGTCAATCAAGAACACTCTCTTCCCCCAACTATATTTGTTTGTTTTTGAAGCATCATTTATTTTTACTCGTTTCTTGATTTTCAAATATCTAGATACGGTTAATCTGATTTCTCTAATTAGTGTATACTATTAAGCACTTAAATTTAAAAAAAAATTGATAAATTATTGCTCAAGTTTCTCCTATAAAAGAGTTGTTTTAGAGATTTTAATTCCTAATATGGTTCAGATCAGTGAACACAGTGTTGTGTCTTTGGCTGTCATTTAAGTTTTTAAGGTGTCTGTCCAGCTTATCTGGGCATGATTATATATAATTGGACCCTATTCTTAGAAGATGTCTATCAAGGATAATTTCATCTCTTTAAAGTTTAATAGTGATTTATTGTATAGGTATCTAATCACTTTTTAGTTAACAAAATTAATTGCCATGCACGATTGTAGGACATACTAAAGTCTGTAAATACATAAGGCCAGTTTTCATCTATCAAGTACTCTGAGAATGTTGACAACTCTAGGTGTTCATTAACTATTAAAGATATCTAGCTCTCCCCTACCCCCTTCTCTCTTTTGTATAGACACCTGAATGAAATCTCAAATAAAAAAATAATGAATGGATTGTATCTATTAGATAGTAGAAATATTATAAGGTTATCATAGGAAAGTTATTTTAATAAGGAATTATCTTGAAATTTTATATGTTTTTTTTTTTTTTTTTTTTGCAGTTATAAAGTGCTAACCTATGGGGATACTGGGATAGCTCAGTGGTTGAGCACTTGCCTCACAATCATGAGATCTGGGGTTTAATTCCCAGCCCTGGCCCTGGCAAACCCATATGCTGAACTGCAGTGCAACTGATAACTGTTCAGATGGCTCAGCAGTGAAGATTCTCTCCTCCCATGTGGGAGGTCCCTGAATCTATTCTTGCCCTGTGGCAGCCTGACATTCACCTGTGTAGAAAGAAACCATGTTATGCATAATGCACAAGTATGGAGACTGCTCTGGGCACTCCACTCTCTCTCTTTCCCTCTTGCACCTTATTTCAAACAAACAAAAATAATAACCCTTAAAAATATAAAAATAAAGTGCTAACCTAGATGATAAACATAGGTTATATTCAGAATTATAATATTTTATTAATATTTAATGTATGCTGAATTAATTTTTTACATTTCATGACACTAGAATATTGAGATTAAATAGAAAGTTTAGAAACCAAACATCTAAATGGGGATTTTTTTAATTAATCATAAATTTCTTTTTGTCTGTCACTTCCACATATTTTTGAGTGCATGATTTTTATTTCAATATATTATTTTTATTATTGATATTAAATATTTAAAAATAAAGCTCAAATTTGGCTTTCAGAGCATCTAAGTTGCATTTCATTATTACCATGTAATTCTTGGGTATTTTAAAATTAATATGTTTCACTAAATTCTTACAGCAAAGAAACAAGGTAAATATAGGGTAGCTACATGATTTGCATTTAAAATGCTCTTCCTTAGTAGTTGAATGGGGAAAAATCTAAAAAATAATTGTAAAATATATTTCTCCTCCAATGCAGGATTTTGTTCTGTTTATATTGTGAGTTATTTTTGTTTACATTTCTGTCTTCCCTAAAAGGCAGTGAATTCCTGAAGGCAAACGTAGTAATCTCTACTCCCTTAACATGTAACAAAGTATCTGGCATAATGAAATATGTTCAATAAATTCTTATTGAAATGAGCCATGACTCACAAAGTGGGAAAATCTTTGTTCCATGCTATTTTATAACTCCTAGTTTAACTATCATTTCAATATCAGTATAATTTTAATCAATTTCTGCGATATTTAGAAGTTTGGGCTAATTATACCATCTTCAATTGTAAATGTTCTCTTGCTTACCTTGGGGCTCAGAGATAAGATGGCATTGTCACTTGATCCCAGTGAGATTTCCAATCAATTAATAGATGGTGGGTACACTGTAGGTAGGGAATCTAAAGTGGAACCTTAGCAGTTGTATAGGTGAATAGCAATAAAAATCAGAAAGAATCTGTTGGAAATGGAAATGAAAACATTAATAGTCTACAGAGAAACAGAGATGAAAAATTCAAATGAATATTGTAACTGATACGATGTTGAAGAAACAGGGAAGGGAACACTCAAGAATTATCGATGTCCATGTTTGGATAATGGTGAATTTTGGCATCCTTGTCATGGAACACAGGGGATCAATGGTTGTGTAGAAAGAATTTTTTCATTAGTTTAAATAAATTTGAATTTGAGACAACAGCAAGTGGGAAAATGTATAGAAAGGGAGAAATACCAGAAAATTTATAGCTCAGTAGACCTGTAAGATCTGGATATCAGAATTGAGAGCTATAAAATGGTATAACTGAATGAGAACTGGCACAAAGCTTAATTTGGTAACTGAAGAAAGTAAATCATAGAAGAATAAAATAATACATAGCCAAGGTCCCAGAAATAGTGGCAAAGTGAAGACTGGACTCCTCATCTCTTTTCTCAATTCATTTTTTCACCCTAGTTGCTTATGTAAAATTAAAGATATAGGAACAAATATAATATTATTTATTGGTGGGGTAGTAAAAGAAGAGGCCAGCAAACTATTTTAGACATAAAAGGGAGAAAAAGGACACTAAAATTGTTAAATAGTATTATTTTTTACATGAAAAAAGAGTTGTTTTTATTGTAATTTTTTAGATTGACGGTTTTATAAAGTGTTATCTTTATTCTAAGTAGTCAGGTTTCTAATGTGAAATATGTATTGTTTATAAAGTATTTAGATGTTTCCAAAATTGAACATTTTTTCATGGATATAAATTTTCTCATACATTTTTCTTCCTAAGCACTTTTATAGAAATCACAATAACAAAACCCTTACAACCAAACCTTTATAATGTAATTGTGTCTATGGAACCATGACAAATTGTTCATTTTTTTAAAGAAAAAATATTCTTAACTTATATTAAACTGTTATTTTATTAATGAAATTGACAAAATTAAACTTAAAGAATTTGAAAGAAATGATCTGTTTGAAACATAAGTGGATTATTCTCTATGTAAAAAGTGTGGAATTTTTAATAGCGTTCTTCTTACATTCCATGTAGGTCTTAAGCAACCAATGGTAGGATCACATTCTA
>PVKE010053149.1:0-10145 GCA_004027555.1 Craseonycteris thonglongyai
TTTGTCACCTGCAGACCCGGCCTCTGAGACCACAGCTCCCTGGGACACGAGGTTGCAAATGTGACTTTGTCACCTGCAGACCTGACCTGAGACCACAGCTCCCTGGGACATGAGGTTGCAGATGCGACTTTGTCACATGCACACCTGGCCTCTGAGACCACAGCTCCCTGGGACACGAGGTTGCAAATGCGAATTTGTCACCTGCAGACCCGGCCTCTGAGACCACAGCTCCCTGGGACACGAGGATGCAAATGTGACTTTGTCACCTGCAGACCCTGCCTCTGGGACCACAGCTCCCTGGGACACGAGGTTGCAAATGCGACTTTGTCACCTGTAGACCCTGCCTCTGGGACCACAGCTCCCTGGGACACGAGGTTGCAAATGTGACTTTGTCGCATTTTGTAGGAAGCCAGCGGAACGCGTCTCGTGTGCCCCGCTCTGCCTTGCAGGTCCTGGGTGGGTGACGCGTGGTTCGGCAGGTCAGCCGGGGGCCGGGCCGGTGCCCTGAGGCTCCCAGCTGCCACGCGCTGTGTCCCGGGGGTCCGAGGCAGGGAGGGCTGTGAGCGTGGACACGCGTGGGGTTCCCACGGGCCGCGGCTCTGCATCCTCACACCCTGCACCCCCTTGTGTCCACGCTTGCAGGCAACACGGTGGCCAAAATCGTGTCCCCCATCGTCTCGGTTGTCGTGGTAACGCTGGTGGGGGCCGCGGCCAGCTACTTCCAACGCAACAGGAGGAGGAGCTGCTTCAGGACGAGCGGCAAGTGCCCCCTGCACGCGCTCCCGTGGGTGCGAGCGGCCTCTGAGCCAAACAGCACAGGGTCCTGTGGGGCAGCCGAGGCCACGCCCCTCGCTTAAGTATTCAAAGGGGGCGTGGATTTCCGACAGGCGTGGGCGTGGCTTCCTGACAGGCGTGGGGCGTGGCTTCCTGACAGGCGTGGGGCGTGACTTTCTGACAGCTGTGGGGGCATGGCTTTCCTATACGCGTGGGGGCGTGGCTTCATGACATGCATGGGCGTGGCTTCCCAACATGCGTGGGCGTGGCTTCCCGACAGGCGTGGGCGTGGCTTCCTGACAGGCGTTGGGCGTGGCTTCCTGACAGGCGTGGGGTGTGGCTTCCCGACAGGCGTGTGGGTGTGGCTTCCCTATACACGTGGGGGCGTGGCTTTATGACATGCGTGGTGGCATGGATTCACAATATGCGTGGGGCGTGGCTTCCTGACAGGCGTGAGGCGTGGCTTTCTGACAGGCATAGGGCGTGAGTTTCTGACAGCCGTGGGGGCGTGGCTTTCCTATACGCGTGGGGGCGTGGCTTCCCAACATGCGTGGGCGTGGCTTCCCGACAGGCATGGGGGCATGGCTTTCCTATATGTGTGGGGGCGTGGCTTTATGACATGCGTGGGCGTGGCTTCCTGACCGGTGTGGGCGTGGCTTCCCGACAGATGTGTGGGTGTGGATTCCCGACAGGCATGGGGCGTGGCTTTCTGACAAGCATAGGGCGTGACTTCCTGACAGCCGTGGGGGCGTGGCTTCCTGACGGGCGTGGGGGCGTGGCTTCCTGGCAGACGTGGGGCGTGACTTCCCGACCGGCGTGGGGGCATGGCTTTCCTATACGTGTGGGGGCATGGCTTTCCTATACGTGTGGGGGCGTGGCTTTATGACATGCGTGGGCGTGGCTTTCTGACAGGCGTGGGCGTGGCTTCCCGACAGACGTGGGGGTGTGGCTTTCTGACATGCGTGGGCGTGGCTCCCGAATGCATGGGGGCGTGGTTTCCCGATACGCACGGGGGGTGGCTTTCTGACAGGCGTGGGTGTGGCTTCCCGACAGGCCTGGCTTCCTGACAGGCGTAGGGGCGTGGCTTCCTGACAGGCATGGCTTTCCTATATGCGTGGGGGCGTGGCTTCATGACATGCATGGGCGTGGCTTCCCGACAGCATGTGCGTGGGGGCGTGGCTTCCGGACAGGCATGCAGCGAGACCCACGCTGCTCTGCTGACTTTTGCAGCTGACGTGTCGTCCCCGGGCCCGTCGGGGAAACACGTTGGGCTGGAACCGGATATGTGTGCACCCCTCTCCCTGCCCGCAATCCCCCCCCAAAAAAATAGACGACGGGAGTTCTGAGTTGCAGACGTTTCTGCCCGAGTCAGCGAGGTCAATATGGGGGGCCCTGCACCCCGGATTTGATGCAAGGACCCCCGCCCCTGTCCCCATGCCCCGGCCTCTCGTGAGCTGTCCTGGGGGTAAGAGGTCCTGGCTGATGTGCCTCGAATGCTCCTAAAGACACCAATGAAGGCAGGTGCATGAGATTATTCCAGGGTTGCGCCTTCCGGCGACCGAGACTCTGCACACGCACCTCGGGGCTGGGGTGTCTGAGCCCCCAAAAGTCAAAGGGGGGACCCCAGCACCATCAAAATCAGCCGTCAGGAGAGCTCCTAGCTGGGTGCAAAGTTCCAACCGCCATCCTCCTCCGAAGAGTGAATGAGCAGCCCAGGGCGTGCGCCCTGTGCCTCTGGCTGGTGCCAATAAAGTTTTATTGGCACCGGGGGCCGGGTGTCGGCGGAGGCCGGCCAGGCGGGGACACGCGCCCCGGGCGTCCTGCCCAAGCCCCGGGAGGGTAGCCGAGGTGGCGAGGGGGCTGCCCTGGGCCCGTCGGGCAGGCCAGCCCCCCGTTGTGACCCGGTTTCCTGGCCTGTCTTCCCTCACAGCCCCGGAGAACGTGTGAGCGCCTCAAGGTCACGCCTCAAGGTCACGGGCAGCAGAGTCGGCCTGGACCTGCGGAAACACCCCCTCCTCGTTGGCCTCAGACACCCCCAGCCCTGGGGGGCTGGGACCGAACCTGGGGTCCCCTGTACCCAGTCCAGCCTGTGGGTCTGCACGGGCCGGGGCCGGGACTCGATCCCCGGTCCCCGGGGCTGCCCAGCGAAGCCGCTGAGCCGTCCCGGCTTCCGCCACGTGGATTCCGTCACGACTCAAAGACCTCGTCTGTCTTTTAATAAAAGCCGGGTTGCCGTCTGCCCCTGATGGTGTGGACGTGACCCAGGGTGGGCCTCGGGGGGCCCTGGCCCAGCGTCTCCGTCATCCCCACAGGGACCCTTGCGGGCCCCTCGTCCCCAGAACGGGGGCTTTTCGGGGTCGGCGTGGACTCATTCACTCATTCATTCATTCATGCGGCCATTCATTCGTTCATGCAGCCCTCCATTCATTCATTCATTCATTCACCCAGCCATGCACACATTCTTCCATGCATGCATGCATTGACTCATTCATTCACTCATTCCATCATGCCACTGTTCATTCATTCATTCATGCAGCCATTCATTCATTCATTCACCCAGGCATGCACACATTCTCCCATGCATACACGCATTGACTCATTCATTCCATCATGCCGCTTCTCATTCATTCATTCATGCAGCCCTTCATTCATTCATTCACCCATGCATGCACACATTCTTCCATGCATGCATGCATTGACTCATTCACTCATTCCATCATGCCAATCTTCATTCATTCATTCATGCAACCATTCATTCATTCAATTATTCACCCAGACACGCACACATTCTTCCATGCATGCACGCATTGACTCATTCATTCCATCATGCCGCTTCTCATTCATTCATTCATGCAGCCCTTCATTCATTCATTCAGCCACTCATTTATTCATCCATGCATGCACACATTCTTCCAGGATGGTGTGCATTGACTCATTCATTCCGTCATGCAGCCATTCATTCATTCATTCACCCATGTATGCACACATTATTCCATGCATGCACGCATTGACTCATCCCATCATGCAGCTGTTCATTCATGCAGCCATCATTCATTCATTCATTCATTCACCCAGCCATGCACACATTCTTCCATGCATGCATGCATTGACTCATTCATTCACTCATTCCATCATGCCACTGTTCATTCATTCATTCATGCAACCATTCATTCATTCAATTATTCACCCAGGCATGCACACATTCTTCCATGCATGCGCGCATTGACTCATTCATTCACTCATGCTGTTCATTCATTCATTCATTCACCCACGCATGCACGTGTTACTCCATGCACACGAGCATCCACTCATTCACTCATTCCGCCATGCAGCTGTCATTCATTTCTTCATTCGCGCACTCGCTCTGTCCTGCATTTACCCACTCACGTGTGCGTTGATTCATGCGTGTATTCAATAGCTGAGGCCCCGTGGATCAGTCCTTTATTTTCACTCGTTCCCTCCCGCGATCATTCCTTTACGCGTGCACGCCCGCCCACGCTGTGCTCACGCGGGGTCGGCTGAGACCATGCACCGCTGGGTCCCCGCAGGAGAGGTTTCCAATGGGGCCTCTGGCACTGATCCGGGGCTGCAGCGTGCGGTGTCGCCGCAAGCCCGGGACTATGCGCGGGTTCCCAGGACCGAAGCTGTCCGTCAGGCCGTTGGGGGCGGGGCCACGTGCACACTGGCGTGCACGCAGCTGGTGACATTTGCAGCACAGTTTGGTGTCCATCAGCGCACGGGTCCATAAAGGAGAGGCGGGACCCATCGGCGCGCGCAGGGGAATATTACTCGGCCAGGAAGAAGCGTCGCGTCCCAGCAGGGGTGCCTGCCTGGGTGGCCCGTGCAGGGCGGCGGCAGAGGCCGTTGCGGGACGTGCAGCTCTCCCCAGTGTCGCTGCCCTGCGAGCGGGAGCCAGACCCGTCAGGGCGCGTGCAGGGCCGGGTGTCAGGCGCCTGGGGGATGCGCCCGGTTCCCGGGGGCCCCCGTGGCAGGAGCGAAGCAGTGAGGACGTGGAGGGGAAAGGGGGCGCGTTAGACATGCCAGAGCGAGGACAGGGGTACAGCAGGCGGTCAGCAGGGGAGGGTACAGTGCAAATTCAGGAGGTGAGAGGTACAGTGCAAATTCAGGTGAGAAATACAATGCAAATTCAGGTAATTTATACAGTGCAAATTCAGGTGAGAGATACAATGCAAATTCAGGAGGTGAGAGGTACAATGCAAATTCAGGTGAGAAATACAATGCAAATTCAGGTAATTTATACAGTGCAAATTCAGGTGAGAGATACAATGCAAATTCAGGAGGTGAGAGGTACAATGCAAATTCAGGTGAGAAATACAATGCAAATTCAGGTAATTTATACAATGCAAATTCAGGTAGAGGTACAATGCAAATTTCGGTAATTTATACAATGCAAATTCAGGTAATTTATACAATGCAAATTCAGGTGAGAGGTACAATGCAAATTCAGGTAGAGATACAATGCAAATTCAGGTAATTTATACAATGCAAATTCAGGTAGAGGTACAATGCAAATTTCGGTAATTTATACAATGCAAATTCAGGTAATTTATACAATGCAAATTCAGGTGAGAGGTACAATGCAAATTCAGGTAGAGATACAATGCAAATTCAGGTAGAGGTACAATGCAAATACAGGTAGAGATACAATGCAAATTCAGGTAGAGGTACAATGCAAATTCAGGTAATTTATACAATGCAAATTCAGGTAGAGGTACAATGCAAATTCAGGTAATTTATACAATGCGAATTCACGTGATTTATATAATGCAAATTCAGGTAGAGGTACAATGCAAATTCACGTAGAGGTACAATGCAAATTCAGGTAATTTATACAATGCAAATTCAGGAAGAGATACAATGCAAAATCAGGTAATTTATACAATGCAAATTCAGGTAGAGATGCAATGCAAACTCAAGAGGTGAGAGGTACAATGCAAATTCAGGTGAGAGATACAGTGCAAATTCAGGAGGTGAGAAATACAGTGTAAGTTCAGCAGGGGGAAGATACGTTTGTTTTTAACCCTCTCAGCACCTTGTAAATGCACCACTTTGGGTTAAAACTGCGCTACAGGGTCGGATACAAGGTCTTGGTTTTAACCCCTCCGTTCAGCACTTTGCAACTGCGCCGCTTTGGCTTAAAACCCCATCCAGGGCGGATACAGCGTCTTGTTCTGAACCGCTCTGTTCAGCGCCTTGTAACCGGGGGCGTGGCCAGGGACGCGAGGGCGTGGCCGGGTGACGCGGGGGAGTGGCCAGGGAGCGGAGGGGCGTGGCCAGGGTGTCCAGTGCTGTGCGTCGCGCATAGGGGGGCGACGCAAAGCGGGACGGGACGTTCTTACGTGTTGGGCGTGCGGGGGGCGGGGCGTGGCGGCTGTGACGGCTGCGCGCTCCGCTCTGGCGCATGCGTGGTGCGTGGAGCGCGCACGGGGGCGCGTCTCGGGGGGGTTTGGGGGGGATCCGGCCCCGCGTGTCCTCCGAGGTCCTTACGCTCCCGCCCTGTCCCCTCCCCCCACCTTCTCCAGCTCGCCTCCCTTGTTTCCCGGAAGTCTGGGGCGCCGGGGCACGGTGAACCCCGTTTCTCAGCCTCACCGTGGGGGCGGCCCGGTGCAGTCGGGTGAAGGGCTTTGCTTGTCAGGGGGCAGGTGTGGTTTGCACATATGGCTGGGGGTGCACGCGCACGTGGCTGGGGTGCACGCGCACGTAGTTGGGGGTGAGCATGCATGAGGCTGGAGGTGAGCGCGCATGGCTGGGGGTGAGCGCGCACGTGGCTGGGGTGCACGCGCACGTAGTTGGGGGTGAGCATGCACGCGTCTGGGGGTGAGCACGCATGAGGCTGGAGGTGAGCACGCATGAGGCTGGGGGTGAGCGCGCATGGCTGGGGGTGAGCGCGCACGTGGCTGGGGTGCACGCGCACGTAGTTGGGGGTGAGCACGCACACGGCTGGGGTGAGCGCGCACGTGGTTGGGGTGAGCGCGCACGTGGTTAGGGGTGAGCACGCACGGCTGGGGGTGAGCGCGCACACGGCTGGGGGTGAGCATGCACGGCTGGTGTGAGCGCGCACGTGGTTGGGGTGAGCGCGCACGGCTGGTGTGAGCGCGCACGTGGTTGGGGTGAGCGCGCACGGCTGGGGGTGAGCGCGCACGTGGTTGGGGTGAGCGCGCACACGGCTGGGGTGAGCGCGCACGTGGTTGGGGTGAGCGCGCACGGCTGGGGGTGAGCGTGCACGTGGTTGGGGTGAGCGCGCACGTGGTTGGGGTGAGCGCGCACGGCTGGGGTGAGCGCGCACGTGGTTGGGGTGAGCGCGCACACGGCTGGTGTGAGCGCGCACGTGGTTGAGGTGCACGCGCACGTGGTTGGGGTGAGCGCGCACGAGGCTGGGGTGAGCGCGCACGTGGCTGGGGGTAAGCGCGCACACGGCTGGGGTGAGCGTGCACGTGGTTGAGGTGCACGCGCACGTGGTTGGGGTGAGCGCGCACGAGGCTGGGGGTGAGCGCGCACGTGGTTGGGGGTGAGCGAGCACGTCTGGGGTGAGCGCGCACGCGGCTGGGGTGAGCGCGCACGTGGCTGGGTGTGCGCGCACGCGCCTTTTTGCTGCGCCTTGGCCCTGCCTTCCCCGTCGCTGTCCCGGGGGCTTCTACGTGGGGCCTGCGCAGCCTTCCCCAGGCGGGGCTGGGGCGCTCGGTGGCGAGAAACCCGCGCAACCAGGCGACCCTGACGCCTCCCGTCCCTGGGGCGTGGCCCGGGCAGCCCCTGCGCGGTGCATGTGCCCGTTCAGGGGCGTCTGGACGTGACCTCTGCTGCTTCGGAAGCCCTTTGTCTTTGGAGCGGGGGGGAATGACTGAACCCACGCGTGCGCACACACGGGCGTGCGTGCACACAGGCGCACGCGCACACCGACGCACACATGCGCGCACACAGGCGAGCACGCACGTGCACAAAGGTGCTCACAGGCATGCACACACAGGCGCACACATGCGTGCACACAGGTGCACGCGCACACCGGCACAGATGTGCGCGCACACTGGCGTGTGCACAAACAGGAGCACGTGCATGCACACATGTGTGCCACATATGCACACACACACAGGTAAACACACACGAAGGCGTACACGTGTGCACACAGGCGAGCACACACGCGCACACAGGTGCTCACAGTCATGCACACACCGATGCACACGTGTGCACGCACACAGGCGAGCACGCACGTGCACAAAGGTGCTCACAGGCGTGCACACACAGGCGCACACACGCGTGCACACAGGTGCACGCGCACTGGCGTGTGCACAACCAGGCGCACGTGCGTGCACACACGTGTGCCACATGTGCACACAGGCGCAAACACACACAGGTGAAGACACACAAAGGCGTACACGTGTCCACACAGGCGAGCACGCACGTGTACACAGGTGCTCACAGTCATCACACACCGATGCACACATGCGCGCACACAGGCGTGCACACACAGGCACACAGGCGTGCACACACAGGCACACACATGCGTGCACACAGGCACAGACATGCGCACACACAGGTGCGCACACAGGTGCATGCGCGTGTACACAGGCGCGCACACACACAGGTGAACACACACACACACAGGCGCACACACACACACAGGTGAACACACACACACAGGTGCACACGCGTGCACCCAGGCACACCGGCACACACACACACAGGTGAACACATACACACACAGGCATACACATGCGTGCACACAGGCACAGACATGCGCACACACAGGCGCACGCGCGTGCACACAGGCGCACACACACACACAGGCGCACGAGCGTGCACACAGGCGCACACACACACAGGTGCACACACACACACAGGCGCACACACACACAGGTGCACACACACACAGGCGCACACGCGTGCACACAGGCACAGCGGTGCACGCACACACAGGTGCACACACGCGCGCACGCACAGTGACGGCACGTGCCGGCCTTTATTTCTGCGCCGGGACCCGCCAGGCGCGGGGTCCGTCAGCCCCGTTCCCGGTCGCAGCGGCACAGGGGGAAGGACCCGCAGCAGGGCTGCAGCCACGGCCGCCACGAGTTGTCGGGCGCGTCCAGCTGCAGCCGCACGGGGCTGAGCGTGCGCCGGTGCTGCTCCACCGCCGCCGCCACGGTCTCCAGGACGTGATGGAACCGGGGCTCCGTGTCCGGCCTGAGCGCCTGGGCCTCCGCAGGGTCCCTGGCCAGGTCGAAGAGCAGAGGCGGGTCGTGGCGGGTCACCCCGTCCCCCGAGCACGGGCAGACGAGGTGGCCGTAGCAGGCGCCAGCGCCGACCGGGTGGAATTGTGGGGTCTCGTAGTGAACCTTCCACACGGCTCCTCCTGGCGGGAGAAGCGGGAGGTCACGGTCCACGCGGGGCCACAAGGCGGTAGCAGCGCGCGCAAGGGGATCCCGCCAGGTGGCGGAATATTACGCAGCCCTGAAAAGGGGGCGAGGTGCTACCACACGGCTCCTCCTGGTGGGAGACGTGGGAGTTCACGCCCAACCTGGAGCTGCACACGGACCGGTGTTACTCACAGTGGCAGCGCGTGCAAGGGGATCCCGCCACGTGGCGGAATATTACGCAGCCCTGAAAAGGGGGCGAGGTGCTACCACAGGGCTCCTCCTGGCGGGAGACATGGGAGTTCATGCTGCACGTGGAGCCACATGGCCGGTGTTACCCACAGTGGCCACAAGGCGGTAGCAGCGCGCGCAAGGGGATCCCGCCACGTGGCGGAATATTACGCAGCCCTGAAAAGGGGGTGAGGCGCTGCCACAGGGCTCCTCCTGGTGGGAGACGTGGGAGTTCACGCTCCACGTGGAGCTGCACACGGACCGGTGTTACAGTGGTAGCACGCGCAAGGGGATCCCGGCAAGTGGCGGAATATTATGCAGCCGTGAAAAAGGGGCGAGGCGCTGCCACACGGCTCTTCCTGGCGGGAGAAGTGGGAGTTCACACTCCACGCGGGGCCACAAGGCGGTAGCAGCGCGCGCAAGGGGATCCCGCCACGTGGCGGAATATTACGCAGCCCTGAAAAGGGGGCGGTCAGGGTTAAAGTGCGGGGTGATGTAAATGCTTTTTAAATAAGATGCGCAGAGATGCAACACACGTTTCGTTTGGGGGAAACCAACCCACTTTCATGGGCACGTGGAAGGGAGTGAGTGGGCTTTGGTCTGCCTGGTGGATGAAGGAGAAAAAAAAATACTTGCAAATACATGGACAGCGCATCGGAGAGCGTTGTGCGGCCCCAAGAGCACAGACGGTTTTGGAAATGCAGAGAAGTACCCGGTGTGTGAGATGCAATAAAGTATCTGGTGTGTGAGATGCAATAAAGTACCCGGTGTGTG
>PVKE010053150.1:0-10133 GCA_004027555.1 Craseonycteris thonglongyai
GGGAGGAGTGGGGGGACAGTTGTGGGGGGAGGTGGGAGTGGGCACTAGATATAAGGTGATGGAAGGGGAACTGATACTGAGTGATGGGCACATAATACGATGCATGAATGATGTGAGGTGGACTTGTACATCTGTAAACTGTCTAATTGTTACCAACCAATGTAACCTCATCAAATTTAACAATAAATTAAATAAAAAATAAAAAAAATTATCTGTACTGTATTGATATTTCTTTTGACAAGTGTAAGAACTCAAGAATATTAGCTAAGAAATTCCTTTTGTACAATGCTGGCAAAAATACTATTAATACCGGCTTACTTTAAGCCATGTTTAGAGGGTAAGTACATTTTGAGTTCCATAAGGTTAAAAAGTAAGTCAAGGTCACACAGCTAGTTAGTGGTAGAGACAGGATTTGGTCTTAGGTTTCTAGATGTCCAGAAGTACATTAACAAAACAAAAATGCAAACTACAGAGTGGGAAAAGATATTTTCAAATGATATATCTGACAAGGGATTAACATCTAAAATATATAAATAATGCATACTAAATAATACTAAAATATATAAAAAAACTTAACATACACACACACACGCACATAACCCAAACAACCCCTTTAAAAAATGGTCAGAGGATATGAATAAGCATTTCTACAATGAGGACATATATAAATAGCCAACAGACAAATGAAAATATGCTCAGCATCATTAATCATCAGGGAAATCCAAATTAAAGCCACAATGAGATATCACCTCACACCTGTCAGAATGGCTATCATCAATAAATCAATAAAAAACAGGTGTGGAAAAAAGGAAACCCTCATATACTATAGGGAATGTAAATTGGCACAGTTACTTTGGAAAACAATATGAAGTTTCCTCAAAAAACTAAAAATAGAACTACCTTATGACCCAGCCATTCCACTTCTGGGCATTTATCTCAAATAATCCAAAATGCTAATTTGAAATATATATATATATATCTATGTTTATTGCAGCATTATTTACAATAGCAAAGATATGGAAGCAACCTAAGCGTACATTGATAGACAAATGGATAAAGATGTGGTACATATATACAATAAAATATTACTCAGGCATAAAAAGAACAAAATCTTGCCATTTGTGACAACATGCATGCACCTAGAGGTTATTATGTTAAGTGAACTAAGTCAGACAGAGAAAGACAAATACTATTATAGGTGAAATCTAAAAAACAAAACAAACAAAACAGAAATAGACTCATAGATACAGTGAACAAACTGATTGTTACTAGATGGCTGGATGGCACAAAAAAGGTGAAACGGATTAAAAAGTACAAATTACCAGTTATAAAAATAGTCACAGGGATACAAATTACAGCATAGAAAATATACTGGTAGCTAATAATAAAACAACAATGAAGGATGCCATAAGGGTACTAGAATTATTGGGGCTATAACTTCATAAGTATAAAAATGTCTAATCACTATGTTGTACACCTGAAACTAATATAATATTGCATGTCAACTGTAATTAAAAAAGAAATTTTATGGGATACTGGGATGAATCAGTGGGTTGAGCGCTCGCTGTGCAGCCCTGAGGTCTGAGGATCAAGTCCTGGTCTTAGCCATAGCCCATGTGGACCCACATGCTGAACCATGGTGTGCTTCCCGTGTGTGTGTGTGGGGGGGGCAGTTCAGTTCCTGCTGGGGTGAGCTTTCATGTAGGAGGCCCCCGGTGAGGCCCCCGACTGACGGGGATGGGCCTCCCATGCAGAAGGCCCTGGCCCAGATCCCACTCTGTGCAGCTCCGTGCTCACCTGTGTGAAATGAAATTATGTTGAAAAAACTAATTATGTACAACATCATGGAGAAAACATAAAATCAAAGAGTCATAGAACTGGAATAAATTCAACAAACAGCAGGCTTGCTTTTGGCTTTTATGCAGATTAATATCCAAGGCAGAGGTAGAACCCTCATGCTCTTGTTCTTTAGGGATCTAGTTTTAGCTTCTGCAACCAGAGAACACATTCCTACTCACAGGCGCTCCAACTACCCTATTGGTTAGAATATTTTTAATTGTTTTAATGCTGAAGAGCATATAAAAAAACTGTAACCAGTGACTATTTGAAGTTTAAAGAGCAGAAATATGAAACACCACATTATATTCCTATTTATAGCACAGTGTTGGAGGGCCAGTTGAATACAGATTATCTCAGAAACTCTCTTGTAAACTACGAAGCCTTTTTATTTTCCACCCTCTCCCTAGCATCTTACTATTGATGTTCCTCCAACTCTTATGTTTCTCCCTACAACTCCTTCCTCCTCTTCCTACCTACTCCTTTTTTTTCTCTTTCTTCTCTCTTCCTCTTTCTCTTTCTTCCTGTCCAATCGTTTTAGCAACTTTTCTCCATTTCTTTGCTTTTAGCTAGATGCAATGTAGGATTGAAGTACAAAGTAAATATTCATTAAAGTAACCGAGTAAATTCCCTGTAGTTGAATTTAAAAATCAATTTAAAAAGAATATATTTATCTCATTAAAAAAGCCTACTTATAATTATAACGTTGTCAAAATGCACAGGAAGAATGATTGAAAATAAATAGATTATAACAATGATATGTTCAGGTGATTCTCTTTACCTTTTTAGGGCTCCAAATATTCTTTGATGAACACAAACTAATTTCTTAATGAAAAGGAATGTATATGTACATCTATGAATATATTTAATTATAATAAACTATGTTGTATTTTAAACACGTGGCTCTCATTTTACTCTTTCACTCATGTTCTGATAACACAAGAAAGGCTCTTCCAACCATCAGTGGTCGAAGAAATCCAAGTTGTATAACTGTCGACCCTTTTCTTGAAGCTCTCCAAGAATGGAACCACTTGCAATCCATTCCAATATCATAGCAGCCTAACAGCTGGAACACTTTCTCATACACAGGGCATTTACCCCTGCTTTAACTTAAACCCTTTTCATCGTCTTCCTATTTTTCTGCATATTAATAATAGACTGACATGACTAATAAAATACTTCTATTTTTTTTTTATTGTTTTTTGACAGAGAGAGAGAGAGAGAGAGAGATAGAGAGAGAGAGAGAGATACACAGAGAGAGAGAGAGAACTGAACTGGGAGAACTCCCCAACTCCCCAGTTCAGCACATGGGGCCTCACGGGCCGGGGCCGGGATTTGATCCTGGGTCTTCGGTGCTGCAAAGTGAGCGCCTAACCCACTGAGCCATCCCAGCTTCCCCTAAAATACTTTTATATACTTAGAGAATACATCTTCTTTCTGTCTACACTCAATTCTTGATGATTTAATCTAGTGTCATGGCTAGTGACCTCTAAATTTATATTTGTAGCCTAGATCTTGTCCCTCAACTGCAAACTCATGAGTTCATCTCTACCTAGATGGCTATTAAGCATCTCAGGCCAACATGCCCACTACAGAACTCAGGATTTTCCCTCCAAAACTTCTTGAAAATGATAATGATAATGCCAGTTTTCTTGTGAATTGGGCCCCAAACTCTGGAATCATCCTTGACTTATCTCTTTCTTTCACCTTCTACAGTCAAACTGTTAATAAATCCTATTATCTCATCTCTAAAACACATCCCCATCTGACCTCCACTGTTGCCACCTTAGTCTAAGTACTCTCATTGTCACCTACATTACTGCAAAAGCCTCTCTGGTTTTCGCGTGTCTGCCCTTGTACTCCAGAGTCTACTCTAAATACAGAATCAGAGAGTCTTTCAAAATATAAATCAGATCATGTTACTTTCTGCTCAAGTCATTCCAATGTCTTCTCAATTTACTCAGAGTAAAATCTAAGATTTTTAGAATGGCCTACCAAGTCCCCGAAGATCTGCACTCCTTACCACAACTCTCAATACTATTCTCTCCCTTGCTCACACTGCTCCCTGCACAAGGGCCTCCTTGCTGCTCCTAGGACAAAGTCAGGCAAACTTTTGCATCATTTGCACTATCTGTTTCTGTGCCTGAAATATTTGCTTCCTGAGGTATCTGAGTGGCTGACTCTCACTTATTCCTAGTCTTTACTGAAATGTCACCTTTTCACCGGTACTTTTCCTGTCTCCTCACCCCAACAGACATACTTTCTGTCCTCTCTTTTTATTTTTTTCGTCTTAACATTTGTCACTCCCTAACATACTATATACTATTCTTATGTATCTTGTGTGTAAACTCTTTCCCCAATTAGAAGGACTGGGTGTTTTGTTTTTTTCACTGTTATGTATCTAGTATCTGGAATAGTGCCTAGAATATAGTAGGTGCTCAATAAATATTTATAGAGGGGCTGAATGGATAAGTTTCATAAATATTTATTGACTACTTATTGTCAGGCACTGAGCCAAATGCTAGGGATAAAAAAGAGAATAAATAAAACATTGCTCCTCTATGACTGCTTAGGGGAGGAAACTAAATAAATATAAATGCAGAAATAAGTCAGGAGAAATTTGAATGCAAGTAGTGAGTTATGAATAGATGAATTCAAAAATGGCTCAATATTAAGTTCAATTTTAAGTGGCGTGCTTAGGTATGTGCATGTGCCTAAATTCATGGATGTTTGATAACTTAGAAGAGCAGTTGGTGTTTAAGGTCTTATCTTAGCACATTCAATTCACTCTGATATGCAACTAATATCAGAATCATTCTGGCTTATAAAGGTTCTTGAACAACTTAATTATTTTGGAAACATTAAAATGTTTGAAAAAATGCTTCCCTACATTTCCTTTTAGAAAAACTTCTAGACTAAAATGATAGTAATATAAACTGTGGCTTGGGATTTAAAATCTAAAACTTTATAATATCCTAATTTGTATTATCATCTAGATTGTTAGTCATTACAGCTAAAGAAATGGCAGCACTTTTTCTATGACTGCATATTGTTGGCAAAATGAATTACAGATATTTAATAAACCCTAATTGAATGGCTGAATGACCAAATGAATAAAAACATTTACAACTTCTAATAAAAGTAATGATAATAGGAGATAATATTTATAGAGCCTTTATTATGTGCCAAGAATTCTGCTAAGTGCTTCACAGGGTACAGCTAATTTAATCCTTGAAGCAATTATCATGAGTTAGGTATTACCTTCTTATTATAGATGAGGAAAGAGAGACACAAAGTGGTTAACAAATGTACCCAAGGTCATAGCGGCAGTAGCTGGCAAGGCCAGGTTCAAATTCAAGTTGTCTGACTCTAGAGATTATACTAAACTAGTGCTGCTGCAGAGCTGCTGATAAGCAGTAGGGTGATGGGGGAAGTGAGTATGCCTTACTTAGAAGCTATACTATATAACTAATACTATCGTGTTGAGGGAAAAGCATGGCTTCCATTTCCAAGGAAAGAATAAGAATTCAATAATTGAAATGTCTAAGTAAGAGGTACAAGGAAGATGATAGGTTAGCTCAGATGCAGTGGATGGCATGCTCTGTGTCTTGCTCAAAGTTATTAGTGGCAAATTCAGGACCAGAATCCACCCACTGCTCTGGCATTCCAAGACATTATTAGCTCCATTATAGCCATGTACAGAATAACACATTCTGAAAAAGTAGTATGGAGAAAAGGCTTTCGGAAATAATTCAAAAGATATATTTGAAAGAGTAGCTTAGAAAATATAAAACACAGCTATAAATCACAAAATATTATTATTAACCTTTCACTAGTTCTATGTTCTATGAGTTAATTCATTTAAAATATTACCAATATATAATTTTCCTGTAATTTTACCATAACAAGATTATAGCCTTAGTTATGGTTAAATCAGTAAAACGTATAGCCTATGTGCAGTCATTTTGTTCCTGATGTAATATATGGTTTACTGCTCTAGCAATATGAGGTCACAGAGTACATAAGAAGTATTGCTCAGTTTTTGAATGTGTATATGTATTTAGGGGGAGGATAGTTGGTAAATATTCAAAAGTACTTCAGGAAACAGGGGACAGAGTGGTATAAGGATTACATCTGGATCCTTTCTTCTCCTTCTTCCATGGGTAGTTACTTGTTTTGTGGAATAATAGGATGAGTAATTTTGAGGCTAGAAGTTACTTTCACTTATGGATGAGTAATTTTGAGACTAGAAGTTACTTTCACTTACGGCTCAGGGGAACAAGTGTCACTATTCACTGTTTGGACGGGGTGATAGTTGACCACAAACTAGATACAGACCCTCACCTGTTTCTGGATCTTTTAGGAAAGGCCAATTCCTGATCTCTTGCAGAAGCTAGGAGTACCGTACTACAACTCCAGTGGATAATTAGTGAATAGTAGTAATGCCTGAGATTTATGGAACTCTTTTTTGTATAAGGCTTTGTGCCTTATTTTCACATATGACACTTAATTTTCAAAATAATCAAAAGGACAAGGCATTATTATTTTTCTTCTACAAATGAAGAAATAAAGGCTAAGAATAATTAGGTAACTTTAAGTAGACCTAGTATTACCTAAGTGAGGGTTCCAATATGCATACAGTTAATGTCTTTAGGACTTCTTTTTCTGTGCTTCAAAAGCCTTTACACTTACTTGTTGGTGATACTCCCTATAACTGAGGTGGTTTGACAAGTGACTTCAAAGTAAGTGAGGAATTTCTGTAATTAATATTTTATATGACAAAGAAAAAACAATTCCCCTAATATTATTTAAGTAATTACTTAGCAAGTATAATGAACAAATTTGACACTGGAACTAGGAACCAATAGGCCAGAGTTCTGGTTCCTGATCTACCTGTGATTTGAATTATCAACATTGCAAATCGTTTCATTTTTCTCATCCTCAATTCTTTATAGAAAAATTAAACCAGGCGATCGCTAGGATCTCTTTCAGCAATAAGATTTTAGATTTCCATGACAATTTAAAGTGGTTTTTAGCTATTTAATAGACTGGGCTGACTATAGATAGGAACTTGACTGAAGACTTGAATAAGACTTCCAGTCTGCAGAGAATTATTTACTCTTTCTAACACTATCTCAGACTCTATTACCAGTCCAAGCTTTTCTTGCTACTAAAAGTAATTTCCATCTATACAGGCTCATATAGAGCTTCTAACACTTACTGCTACTTATACCTGTAAGTAATATAACTATCATGGAATCAATCTACCCATGATTTAAAAGAAGACCACAGATTAGTAAATGCTTTTTATTCCTATACCTATAAATCATCCTCTACAGTAACTAATAATAATATATAAAGATAGTTGCATTTCTATTTAAGCTTATTATTCCTAGGCTAAACAATGTGATTTCCTTCAACAATAACCTTTAAATATGATTTTCTAATCTCTCACCATGCACCAGACCTCTATGGATACCATCTAAAATGAGGTACGCAGAACACAATGCTCCAAATGGAGAAATGTGAAGCCAAGAACAGCAGGATTACTGCTTCCTCAGCAACACTATACTTCTATTAAGGCAGCCAAGCTTGCCATTAATATATTTTGGAGCAGATGTGCTTACTGTTGGCTTACCTTAAGTTTGTCTATGCAAAGTTCGAGGTTTATTTCAAATGAATTGTTGCCAAGTCAGTTCTCTGTTTCTGTACTTGTCAATTGCTGTTTTGAACCCTGTATTTCTAGCACCTTGACATTATCTTTCTTAAATTTTATCCTGGTGGGATAATCTCAACATTCTAGTTAACTCTAAAAGAAAAGAAGTTAGGTGTAAAGAGGTAAGATATTCCCAGGGATTATTCAACTTTAGAGATACTGTCATCTGTAAATTTCTAATATTATAATTCTTGAGTTGGGAAATGGGCTTTTAGAAACATATGGAGGGGATCCTTTATGGATTTATGAAAAGAGGACAATGTCATAATCAATCACAAACTAGACTGTGACCTTGCATGTTCATACAAATGCAGTTGCATGGACCCATAAGGAGTGGACCAGCAACATATGTGTCGAAGTTATGTAAGTACACAGGATGGAGAAACAAATGAGACATAAAACTGTAGGATAAAACGAGTCCTGCTCTGTAGGGTCAGTCCCTGAACAACAGTTCCTTCACTGTAGTCATGACCAGTCCTCATAACCAATCAGTCTGAGGGACAATGCCTTTGCAATGATGTGCAAACAGCAACCAAGGCTCAACTACAACAGTAGGGCACATACAACCCACACAAGGGACCACGTCACCTAGAGCACCTGGCTCAGGTGACCAAGGAGGCTGTGCCACTGGGGCCTTTAAGACACCTATTACATAAGGCCACTCTTCTATGAGGAGACATAGCAGCTCCACCTCATACATAGAAACAAACACAGGGAGGCAGCCAAAATGGGGAGACAAAGAAATATGAACCCAATGGAAAACAGAGAACAAAGCTCTAGAAAAAGAAGTAAACAAAATGGAGACAAGCAACCTACAAAATATAAAACTCAAAACACTGGTTATGAAACAACAGCAACAACAGAAACACTGGTTATAAGGATGCTCAGTGATCTCAGTGAGAACTTCAACAAAGAGATAGAAAACATAAAAAAGAACTAGTCAGAAATGAAAAATATAATAATTAAAAAAAAGAATACATTAGGGGGATTCAATAGTAGACTAGATAAAGCAGAAGGTCAAATCAGTGATTTGTAAGATAAGGTAGTAGAAAATACCCAATCAGAACAACAAAAAGAAAAAAATCTAAAAATATGAGGACAGTTTAAGTGGCCTTGGGGACAAGATCACATTCACATTATAGGGGTACCAGAAGGAGAAGAGAGAGCGAGCAAGTAATTAAAAACCATTTGAAGAAATAATGATGAAAAAACTTCCCTAACTTGGCAAAAAAAACCCCAACAGATATACAAATTCAGTCAGTGCCATCTACATGTTGAGGAAAAACATTGATCTTATACAAAACTGTCTTAAGAGACAATTTAATCCCACCAGAATTATAAGAGTCACAAGTACATCCCATGACATAGAAAAAGTATATCAGAAAACAATATTTTGTAGAATTCACACGTATTTGTTTCCAAAATATTAATCAAGAATGTAGTTACTTTTACATAAAATAAATGACACTGTCATTAAATTGTAGTGAATTTAGACTTTGCTAATTTCCACAAAAAATTGTTAACTATCATAATAATTCTAACATTGAAAAAAATGTGATAGTTATGTACCATAGAATTAAAAAATTTTAAATTAATTGTTACATTTATAGAGGTGACATTGGTTAGTAAAAATTACATAGATTCCGGGTATACAATTCTATATTACATCATCGGTGTATTACATTGTGTGCTCACACCCAGAGTCAATTCTCTTTCCATCACCATATATTTGATGTTCCCTCCCTCCTCCCTATCTCCCTCTTCCTTTACCCTCAGGTAACCACTAAACTACTGACTGTATTCATGAGTTTTTGTATCTTTGTTACTTTTAGTTTTATATTCCACATAATTTATAAGTGAAGTCCTATGGTTCTTGATTTTTTCAGTCTGCTTTATTTCACTTAACATGATAATCTCAAGGTCTATCTATGTAGCTACAAATGGCAGTATTTCAGCTTTTCTTATGGCTGAGTAATATTCCATTGTACATATGTACCATAACTTTATCCAGTCATCTATCAAAGGACACTTTGGTTGTTTCCGTGACTTGGCCACTGTGAACAGTGCTGTGATGAACATTTGGGTACATATTTCTTTGTGAACAAAGGTTTTTGAGTTTTTTGGGTAGATATCCAGAAGAGGGATTACTGGGTTGTATGGTAACTCTATTCTTAATTTTTTGAGGCATCTCCATACTGCCTTCTCTAGCAATTGCACCAATTTATATTCCCACCAGCTGTGTATGAGAATACACAGCCTCTACAGCCTCTCCAGCACTTGGTATTCCTTGTCTTGTTGATTATAGCCATCCTGACAGGTGTGAGGTGGTATCTCATTGTAGTTTTTTTTTTGTTGTTGTTAAATTAATTGGGGTGACATTAATTGATATCAATTACATTGTTTCCAGGTGTACAATTCTACATTACATTGTCCATACATTGCATTATATGCTCACCACCCAGAATCAGCTCACTTTCCATCACTGTATGCTTGATTCCCCCTCCCTACTCCCCCCACCCATCTTTCCCACCCACCTCCCCCTTACCCTCAGGTAACCTCATTGTAGTTTTAATCCACATTT